>CM060734.1:17274091-17454475 GCA_030704615.1 Takakia lepidozioides | reverse complement strand
GCGCAGGGATCCTCGGGACGAAAAAAGCCATTTTAGGAACAGCTGCACTTTGTCAATGGATGACATCCAACTAAAAGGTTCTTTTAGGGTTAGGGTATAGGCTCAAGTTTTATAACTGCCATCATTTATAATAAATGATGGTAAAATTACTATCTCTGGATGAAAATATGTCACCATTATTCATGTAGTTCTCCGTTTAGATGAAAGAAACAAATGGTAAACCAAGCTTTCTGTACATTAAGTTTCATCATCCTACAAAATACAGCCAAATTTGGATGAAAAAAGATTGGGGAAAACCCAAATAACCGGCCAATGTGCGAAGATGCCAGAGATGGCGCTTCCTTCATACTTGCGATTAACCCAAACGCTTGCAGTTTCGGAGGCACCTCCCCCGCCCTATTACAGACCGACATGACTGGAGGGATGGTTCCTGCTCCACGATGAACATCTGCAATTCCCTTTGGTGGCTACCACCACCCCCTCAACCCCAGCAATGCACTTTCAATCAGTTCCTGCTGAATCATATTCGGGATCCCCTAGCAATGATCGGATGGGGCATTTTGAGGAACAACTAACATCTGTGTTGATAGCTGTTGCGTCCATGGGGGATAGAGTTAGTCCCATTGGTCAGCAGGTTTTCATTTATGTCCATCACAGGGATACTCAGGTTCCATTAGCTGAGATGGTCCTAATGCGTCCAATTATGGTGTTATAATTGTCGAGGGTCAAGGTATCAATCCCCCCAACATTGTCCCAACCCCATCCGGAAAGGGACCTCCTCCATCCCAGAATCCTCCACCAGGACAGGGGTATAGGCCACGAAACCGTTATCCGCCGTGTGTCAAGTGTGATCGGTCCAGTCAAACAAAAGATTGTTGGAGAGATGTCACATGTCTTCATTGTGGTCTAGTAGGTCATCCTTTGGAGTGTTGTCGAATGAGAAGTACTGAGAGGCCAAAACCTACAACTCAATGGCAAGTTGATCAGAATCTACGAGGTCAAAGAGCGCCATTTCTGATCAATATAATCAGGTGCCTCCGGCAAATTTACCACCCCAACACGGGATTTACTTTGCTCCGCAAATATTACAAATCAAATTCCAATCCCACAAAGCAATCTCAATTCAGTCAACAGCCTAGGGTGTCATTTACAAATCCTGTGATGCCGGAAATGCAAAGTCAACTTCCATGGCAACGATCTCAGGATGAGAGGAATCAAGGGTCCAATCAAGCATTGATATCCACACAACCTCTTCCACAAGGTGCATGGACTTCCTCTGGTCCAGTCATGCAGAAGTTACCATCGCAACCTAATGTGAATTGGATACACGCCGAACTGTCAAGCATGCCAAAAGAGGAGGAACGTGAGGAGAACACATGTGTGGTGATGACTCGCCAACAATGAGAGATGCTGGTACGAGCGCCAGAAGAATCTTCGGACAAAGAACTAATGGATTTTCAAGTTGTGAAGGATGATGTGACAAAAATTGCTACTACTCTTCACAATGAGAATGAAGCCAGTATCAGGAAGGGAAAATCTGTGGTATTTGAAGGGAGTGACTCTCCAGGTAAGGTGTCCACTCCGTTGCCGTCACTAGTGATGCGACCAAAAGTGTCAGCAATCAAAATAGCTAACACTACAGCAAAACGTCCTCAAATTCTGAAAAGGAAGTCTACAACCATGAGATTTACCGATGAACTTGAGCCCTATAACTTGATGCATGACCTGCGCCAAGTGGAGGCCAACATTTCAGTAGCTCAGCTTGTTGCTCTTGCCCCTACAGTCAGACAAGCCCTGAAGGCTTCATTGGTCAGGAAAAGACGAGAGAATTTCCCAGTATTGCATCATGTCAATGCAAGAATAGACCCTGGACCAATAGAGATTGAAGTGGAGATTGTAGACTGTTTTATTCAACATTGCTTGGTAGATGGTGGAAGCTCGGTGAACATCATGCCACTCTCCACAATGGAGAAACTAGGTTTACACATGACTGGTAAATCCCCATTGATTATCCGATTGGCAGATCAGCGAAGAATCAGGCCATTGGGTCAAATTTCCAATCTTCAGATGCAATCCGGGGGTTTTCATACACAATGGACTTCCAAGTCATTGAATTTCCGTCAGATGGATACTCGTATGCATTACTGTTGGGCAGACCATGGTTGGTTCAGGCTCAAGCATGTACAGACTGGGCTAAGGGAACCATCACTTATGGGGTCAAACCCAATAGTGTGACAGTGTCATTCCTCTCATCTGTACACAAGGTCTTAACTGATGAAGATGAATTCACTGCAATAGGATCAGATGAGGAGTCGGAAGATTTGAGTGAGGAAGATCTTCGTACTGAAGAAGAACCGGAAGTGCAAACCAACAGAGTGATAACTACACCTTGGGTACCTAAAAGACCCAAGATGATTAATGAGGGGCCCCTCCAGTTGTCCCGCACCACTAACAAGTCCACGCTTCGCCGTTTGAAGTCATCCTGACCTGCTGTCATTCCGATGCGGCCAATTGTTTTGTTGCGATATTTCATCGCTATACATGTCGCTTCCACCAATTGTCAAGCTCCTCGCCATGTGTTCCTACTGGACTTGACCGGCGGGAGAAAAGAGAGATCGCAATCTGGGATTGGAACAGTCGTCCTGTATTGTTCGAACAGGATTAACTCGCCGTTTCTGGTACCGAATTGGCAGCCTAATTTGCTGTCGATGCGGCTTTCTACGGTCATCTTGACGCCAGAGTTCCACTCCATGGTCGTCGCATACACTGTCTAATTTCCTACGTGCTTTACCAACGATTTCCAGACAACTAACAAACTAACCTGTTTTGGCAGTACAATGCTGAAACCGCTTGTCTTATGATTAAAAACGATCCGAAAAGAAAAGTGTACCAATATATGCATCTACACCTTGGTTGAGGAACACTCATAATCCCTATACACAGGCCTGTCTTTGTGAAGGCTGTGTTGACAAGATAAAAGGTAACCTATAAACTTTGTACTTTGTTTTGCACAGTATGCTACGTGCCAAGCCATTGTTCATTCTTGGCATGGGAGGAGAGATTGTAGGCATTTTATCCTTCTGGTATTTCAAGACCAAGGATAAAAATACAATGTAGAGGGAGAGCTTTACGTGAACGGGTCTAGTATGCACTCCCTTACGGGGTGAGTGCATACCACACTACCTCCGTAAAGGACTGCCATACCAGGGGTTGGATGGCAGGAGCCCTCTCTCTCCCTCTCTCCAGATACCTGTTTGGGATTTTAACATTTTTTCCAGTACTATACCTAGTGTGGATTTTTTATAATCCCTAATGGATCTAGTAGGGTTTCATCCATAATGGATGGAACCCTTAAGAATTTTTTTTGGATGGATGACTAATGGACAGCCGAGTATTTTTCGTATAACTACGTAAAACCTGATGACTGACTCAATTATTCATCCATGACGGATGTCATCCATACCGGAAGATATTCTGGAAACCGACGGAAGTCATCCCTTATGGATGAAAAACTGCAAAATGACCCATCAGCTAAGCCGATTTTCCATCCAGACCGGATGAAAAATCGCGGGGAAACGATTTTGGTTCACCTCTCTAAACCTAAACAGCCCGACACCTGGGCTTGTGATTTTCCTGGAGCTGCGCGATGGCGGCTTGAATCGCCGCACAATCCCGCGTTGTTGATCTCCTTGGGAGGCGTAGGTGTGGCTGAATGAGGAGTTCCCCTGCTGGTGTCTTCACTCCACATGCTGGCAGCCGAGCCGCTGCTATGCTTTCCGGAGATATCTTTCATTGTGCACTTATGCTGCAGCGGCGCCATAACTGATCTGTGGAGGCTTGTTTTCTCTCCCCTGCAACAAAGCTACTGTGTTTTGCTTTGTCATATGCCAGATCTTGGATGTTATACTGCAAAATCCACTAGTTCCACTAACTTTGAAAGTTTTTGGCTGTTTATGCTTATGCATGTCCAATTGATCTCTTTGCCTGCTTTGTAGCTCACCTATGACATGGATAGCAACTGTGAAGTCCTGCGTCTCACCTTGCACATCCTCACCAACGCACAAAACATGTTTTGTGTTTGTTTTTGGGACGGGCGCACGTGAGGGACTTCACTTGATGTGATTTACAGAGCTTGCAGATGATGTGGACTGAGCATAATGGATGAGTGGGCTGCGATCTACTGTCGCTGCACACCGCCGCTTCAGAAATTGCTTCAATGGGGGATACGCTTTAAACTTTCACCTCATCTTTTGGTTATGGTTTAGCTTATGAAGAAGGTCTTATGCAATGCTTCATAGATTACAAACATTCTAGTGAATGCCCCGTGGTTTCAGTGATAAAGCTATCTGGTTACAAGATTGATCATGGTAGAATTTTTTGACAAAGCCTGGTACACCATTTTCAGGCCTTTATGAAAAGTGTTGTGGCTTTATGGAGGAACAAGCAGCAAACTGGTCTGCCTTGTTAACAACAGAGATACATGTACTAGGAAATGGATGAGGTGAACATTTTTCTAAGACCCCCATCAACGGCGCCTGAGTTCATAACCCGATTGCAAATCGGACCTCTATTAAATGGCTCTGGCTTTATGGAGGATCAAGCCATCTCTAGGCCTTTATTAAAATGCTTGGATTTATTTTATTTCTTGGCTGTATGGAGAGTCAAACCAGATTACATTCCCCCAAGCCCTTGGGGTTATGATATGGTAAAGGTTAAGTGATTCTGGATATCCTTATTGTGACCTATATGCTCTGAATGTTTCTTATGGGGTGCTGGAATACCATTTCCAGATTTGTACCTGAAGGTATCTATGCTGGAAACCGCATGACACAGGTGTATCCGTGTAAGTAAAATGCAGCAATGCACCTGCAACTAGTGTTTATGGCTCATTTCCTTCTATGAGGGCATAAATCAAGGGTGTTGATTGTCTCCTTCAATGAAACTGGTATCTAGAGAGGGGGAGAGAGTGGGAGAGAGAGGGCTCCCGGCATCCAACCCCTGGTATGACAGTCCTTTACGGAGTGAGTGTGGTATGCACTCACCCCGTAAGGGAGTGCATACCAGACCCCTTCACGTAAAGCTCTCCCTCTACATTGTATTTTTATCCTTGGTCTTGAAATACCAGAAGGATAAAATGCCTACAATCTCTCCTCCCATGCCAAGAATGAACAATGGCTTTGCACGAAACATGCTGTGCAAAACAAAGTAAAAAGTTTCTAGGTTACCTTTTATCTTGTCAACACAACCTTGTGTGGGAGTTGGTTTTCATCTGTATCCAGGATATGGGTACATTTGGGCAGCTTGAGGGTTGAAGGGATCTTCACAGGTGTTTCCAGGTTACCTTTTATGTTGTCAACATAACCTTCACAAAGTTGGACAGGCATGGCTTTTAGTTTGTCAACATAGCCTTCACATAAGTGGACAGGCATGAGCATAGGAATTATAAGTGTTCTCCAGCCAAAGGCAGCAAATTGCTGCACATCATTTCACCCTATCAGGCACATTTAACCGGGGAAGGATCCGTGTTCGCGAGGAGCCTTATACTGATGTGAGTCAGCTTACTGGTTTCAGAATTAATTTTCCAAGGGTATGAATCAGTACATAACATTCTTTCCAAGCCGTATCAACGTTGCCGGAAAAATACAGAATGGGAGAAGCCAGTGAGATCACCATATTAATACTGATTCACCGGTCTATTCCAGCCACATATTACACTCTGGGCAATTTTTAGTGGTGCTACAAGGAGTGAGGCCACATACAAGAGAAGCATAAAAGCTTAAGAGCCGGAAGTTATCTAAGAGTGACATGAGGCATCGGCTATAAGAGACAAGCTAAACAGAGTAATGTACATTGACCGGATCATGTAGAAGGTGTACACATATACTCGATTATGCTGTCTGACAAGGGCCTAGCTCGCAATATCAGCTCTCAGGTCTACCTTAGAAACACACTGCTTATGATGCCTTTCTCACCAAGCTCAAATCACCAACAAATTCTTGCTGGACAAGATTATACCTTACTGGTATCCCATGGCTTTGAGCCCATAACTCCAATCTGGAGTGCACTTGCTGGAACTCCCTTGGCTTTGAGTTCATCACTCCAAATCGGAGTGTATTTGCTACCCTTCTGTCAAAGCCAAAGAAATGTAAGTACATCAACATGAGAAAGACGGAACAAGAAAGGAGAGGGGTAAACACCACGTAAGTACATTGGTCAAAGGAAGAGAGGGAAGATATTAATGTCATGTCAAGACACAGACAAGACTAGTAGGGTCGTTGTTAATTATAGACATCATCAACCAGATAAATCAAAGCCCGATGATCCACATAAAACATAAACTTCTTTCCCAATAGGTAATGCCTGAATTTCTTGACTGCATAAATCATTGCCAATGCTTCTCTTTCAGTGGTGCTATGGTTCATTTCAGCACTGTTCAACAACCTGCTAGCATAGTACACAGGTGAATCTATGTTTCCTGTGATGTTTTGGGCTAACACAACTCCCAATGCTTCTCCTGAGGCATCACAGTGTACACGAAATACTACATGCCAGTGAGGGTTAATCAGCACAGGTGTAGTTGTTACTGACAATGTAAGTTCCTCAAAAGCCTGTTGACATTCAACTGTCCATGTAAATACTGCATCCTTCTTCAAAAGCTTGCTCAATGGAGCTGCCATCTGTGCATACCGTTTGACAAACCTTCTATAATAAGTAGTTTGTCCAAGGAACCGCCTTAGACCCTTAACGTTACTTGGTGGTGGTGAGGCTTTAATAGCCACAGGGCACCATCTAACACCTCCTTCCATGCACATCTCCTCAAATGATTGAATTGTAGATTTCAGAGTACATGAAATCTCAGGGTGGGAGGGTGGGGTTTTTTTTAAAAGACCATTCATCATTCAAAGAGACCATCAACCCCCTTGCTTTATACCATTTGCAGCAGCTCAGTTGGATATGAGAGGGCTGCCTGAGAAAGTCTTCATTCCAAAGTCTTCATTTCATAAGAAAACAGTCCTATGCCATGAGCAGTTATGAAATAGTTTCCAGCATCAGTTACATACCTTGTAGGCATGACATAACCACTAGACATACACCTGTGTTAAGAGCTTGCAAACAAGGTAGGTGTCTAAGAAATCCGTCACCATAGATTCATGCCCTTGAGTCTCAAACAATTGAAGTAAGAATTTTTTCAATGCCTTACCCATATGAACTTGTATCAAGTGTCTTTTTGAGCAAAGAGTCATTTTGAACATATCAGTTTTGTATGTTATAGACCTTCTTAAGCCTAGATTCGGTTTTCCAGAACTTAGTAGCATGGACAAAAACCAGATTAACATCATGCATTTACATGAGAATATCTGCACTCTAAGATCCATCATCATAGATTCTGCCCTTTAAAGTTGAGGCTTAAATAGTTATGCAATTTCAAGTTTGGAGATCTAAGCCAGAACAAATGAAGTGGCCCTGCTTACAGCCCCATGACCTGGTTTAAGTCTGGAGCTAGACAATGTATCACAACATAGCAATACCAAGGCCATAACATAACTAAGGCATGTTTAAGAAACCAGACTCAAAACCAGTCTGTAAATGCTTAAAGGAGCATTAATAGAATGTCTGATTTCAAGCTCTTCGAATGTGCTGCTCAGCAATTTTTAAGCTACAACAGTATAACAAGCACTGTTTACTACCCCGTAAACATTTCACAGGTCTGGATATAGTGTTCCAGAACCCTAGCATGTCATTTTCAATGCATCACAAGAACTTTCAAAGTATTGCCAAGGTAAAAAATAAAGCCAAAGGGTCATGAAAACATATGACGGATTTGACATAGCATAACCAGATCTGTATACCCTTTATTGCAGTCTCATTGTAAGCCAGCCTGTAGATCATTCATGCCCCTCAATAAAACTGAGTCTCAAACTGAGCTTTCAGGTTTTTAACATTTTTTCCAGTACTATACCTAGTGTGGAATTTTTATAATCCCTAATGGATCTAGTAGGGTTTCATCCATAATAGATGGAAACCTTAAGAATTTTTTTTGGATGGATGACTAATGGACAGCCGAGTATTTTTCGCATAACTACGTAAAACCTGATGACTGGCTCAATTATTCATCCATGACGGATGTCATCCATACCGGACGATATTTTGGAAACCGACAGAAGTCATCCCTTATGGAGAGGTTAGCTATTTCATGAGCATGAGCGGCATGAGCGGAGTAGCAAGACAATCGGTTTTCATGAGCAGAAGTACAAATTTCGAAAATAAAAAACATTATAAAATATTAATTTAATGGAATGTGTAAGAAAAAACAAATATATTATTCGGCACCTTAAAGGGGAAATTGTAGTTTTGAGAGTTGTGCTCATGATATTTCGTCTTCCGCTCATGCCAATTCCCAACGACATGTGCAAAAATGGCGCCGAATTTCGCGGTAATAGGGTCCGTAACCGGAAAGAATCGCGACGTATTTCACGGTAATAGGTCTCTCTGGCGAAAAATGGTGCTGAATTCCGCGGCTATAGGTCCCCTCATGACAAGTGTGTAAGCCCAAAATTTGGAAATGTGGCGCCGAATTTCGGTACATGGTGCCGGGGATTGCACAGATGTTGGGCAGTTCTGGGCCATGTAACTGGAAATTCGGCGCCATTTTTCCAGACATCGTTCCCGAGCATATTCGGACTTAGCCAGTTTTCGGCCCAAAATAGAGAAATTCGGCGCCATTTTTCCAGACACAGGGGTACCAGTGCATGTTGGGACTTAGCCAGTTTTCGGCCCAAAATAGAGAAATTCGGTGCCATTTTTCCAGAAATGGCCCCACAACTGCTTCTATTGGATCTCAGTTTGAATGGAATATTGCCTCATTCCAGGAGTTTTGGGGTGCATTTCATTACACTGTAAAAAAAAATCTGATACATGAAAATGCAATTGAAAATATCCATATGGAGGATTCCCTTTGCCCCATCAATGATTTCTGGAATCCCTAAGGAGGAGTTTGTGCAGCTCGTTCACGCTCAACGCCGGTGCATGAATAAAATCATCAATAGTCACGTTCATCTTCAACCTCTTCAGGTAAATGTAATACAGATGCTTGCACGGATAATACTTCGAACCCTTCTTTGCGTCCATCAACGAGAAGCCATACCAGGGGTTGGATGGTGGGTGCCCCCTCTCTCCCTCTCTCCAATCATATGTTTGGGATTAACAATTTTTTTCCTAAGCCTATCTGGTTTGGAAATACCTTCTTTCTAATCCCTAATGGAATATGTTTTGGATTTCATCCATTCCGGATGAAAACTATGCCAGGTACACTCCCTAACTGGATGATTTATTGTCTTGAACTTTACCACCGAGGATGTAACTCGTGCTTGTTTTCTCTGGTGGAGGGCGATCATGGCGGCTGAGTGCTCGAGCAGCACGGTCTGCGCGCGCTTTGTTTTTTTAATGCGCGATGGCGGCAGGTACTTCCATTTCCCGTGCTGGCAAACGACCTACTGCTGTGTTTGCCTGCAATTGCAAGTCGGCTCCACTCCAATCGTAATTGTGTATACATCGTCGCGTACAGCCGAGCAGGCCGTTGCCATCCGATAAACACGCCCAAGGCCGGGTGGAGGTACGTCCACGGAGCTCTGAATAGTGCAAGCCATCCCAAGAGCATTGGCAATCCGAGTCTCATTCAACTTGTTGGGAGGGTATCGTCTCTTCACTCTTCCGAATCGCATTGTGGGATGTGCAGAATTGTCCAATCCGTCTCTACTGGACCGAGCAGTCTGCAATGGCTGGGTCTGAGGAACTAGAAATGCGTGGGCCGGGACATCTGTGCGTTGCACCATTCGAAATCCTGCTGCAGATAGAGCATCCGCCTCATTCTGAGAGAGGCTGCAACCCGGTGCAACAGGCCAGACGCCCGGAGGCTCCGACATTCCCTGAATCCCGTACTTGGGCTTGCCAAATACACAGGTCATTATGTCTTGCCTATAGAACCAAAACGTCTGCGTTGTGGCGTGAGCAAATGTGGGAGTCAAAAATCTGCCGCTGAAACAAGGTGCAGGTACAGCACCGTGTGGGTTCCTCCGAATCATCTCAGCACAACGTGCTCTCGTATCCACTCGAATGGCGCAGCACTTCCCTCGAAATGCCGGCAATGTCCTTGCAATTCTCCACTGTGACTCCGACACTCTTGTCTCCACAATGGGTATGTTGTACTGCGTTACCACAGATGGCTCGTTATGTTCCTCGGGCACGTGCCCTGTACTCAAAGAAGATGGCGATCTTGAACGTGCAGGACTTGCGGTGCTCGACGAGACCTCCTCGAGCAACATCACGGGACCACGAGGGAGCGTGCGAATATTCTTGTCAGCTCGCCATGAATCCTCTTCCCTGCCAGATGCCTCGTCAAGTCTTCGTCTCACTGGACGGGTATGAACATCTCCTTCCAAATGTTGGCCTCTTCGAAGCAATGGCGTGTCCCGAAGGCCCTCTCGCAAGGCCGCCGCCCACTTCCGAGGATTCTTCGATCTGGAGGCAGTCCGCATCAGCATTTCCTGCCTGTCCGGCCCCAAGCCCCACTGTTTCCCTTTCAAGAACTCGTTGTACCTGCATTGCTGCATAATTGACCTCACAATGTCATCTGTTGTGGCAGTGAGGATGTCCACCAGATGCACCGCAGAGGAGGCACGCCAGGAAGAATGCACTGATTCGGCCATGTTTGTCGTGGGCATGTCGGTGTCGGAGTCGAGACACATTTCCTGCACAAGCACATGTTAAGGTTACAAGCAAGTTACAAATAATGCCAAGAATAATATTCAACGGGACGCGAATTCGTGCAACTCACCTCCCGCATATAGTCGCCGAACTGGAGGAAACGATAATGCCACCATGCTAGCCAACTGACCATTGCTCCCTCGTCTGATTTCCTTACAGCACCTGACGATGTCCACTAAGCCCGTATACATGCAAACTGTGTCTCTGCATCATCCAAGGTGGGAGCGCGCTTCCACGCAAGACACATGGAACGGTGCTCCTCTCTGAAATCTGGCGCCACGAGCCTGGTTGTGTACTGCAAAAGGCTCTGCAAAAAATGAAACCCACAAGATCTATCCTTGCCTTCCATGGGAACATTGGGGTCTTGCCCGTACACCCTTCGGATGGCAGCCCAATTTGCTTGTGCGTTGTCCGCCATGAAACCACGGAAATTGGGAGGGGGCAATCCCGCCTTGGCCATCTGTTCATTTATTCCCTGCCAAAGAAGCATCTCCGATTGTGTGTCCTCTCCTTTCATCTCACAAATAGCAATTGTCATTAGCATCCTGCAGTGGGTGTCGTAGACATGTGCACCCATTGTCACCCACTGGTGATTTGTAATTCGCTTGATATGGTCGAACATGACCCAACTGTTTGACAAGTCCCCATCGTCATCCTGTCGACCAGTTCGACGCCGCTGCCAGGTCCACACGTGGACATTTTGAATACGAAACAACGATCTGCCTCAGTTCCTTGTCCTGGAAACCTACTTCCATGAATGTAGTCATATCCACATCGTCGCTTCACCTCCAGAATGGAGTGCATATCCGAGCCACGCCCAATTTTCTGTTTGCATGAGACAATGTGGTTTCGGACATTCGGTGAACATACGTGGGACACCGACTCCAGCAATGCCTCCATTTCCTTCTCATCGAGAGGAACTCTATCGGAGCCGTCTTCCGACATAATTCTGGCCAATGCCATCTTATGGGCGGCTTGGAGCTGTATTTGTTTGGGTTGGCACCCGGTCTCAACTTAACCTCCTCCTGAACGAGCTGCTCTGCCTCGTGGGCAGCCTCCCGCGAGTTCCCCCTCGCCAATTTGTGACAATGGGAACCAACGTGTATGCAAGCTCGGGTGAGGTCAGGGAAACGGTGCAACACATAGAGCTTCTTGGCATTACAAACAAACATGCAGTGTGGTGGTTCTTTGCAATGCGCACACTTAAATGTGGAGTTCGGAACCTTCTCCTGAGCTCGAAATGGTTGATGAGCTGTGCCTGTCCAATCAGTCTCGTTCCTGTGACCTCTGGATTTAAAATGGAAGCAAGTTGGGGAGAAACACCGCAACGCGCCCGCACAAACAACGTAGCGCACCCGCACACCATCGAGCATCTTCATGCTGGTGGTTTTGGTGACGCACCAAGGATGACCATCATGTTTTCTATCCATATCTGTCAACATTCCGGACGCCCTCGAGTAGTCCGTCCGAGGAGGGAACTCAAAGAAGATATTACCGTCGACGTCTGCGGGAAGGCATATAACCGATTTAATTGCAAACTTGCTGTAGTCCAGCCCGGCCAGCTCCGAGCGGTGTCCCTCCATGTGAAGCCCTTGCAGAATTTCAAGAATAGATCAAACTGACCTGGAGGGCTCCCCTGCTGCTAGCCCTAGTAAGAAACAGAAAGCCCGTGAGAGGGCAAAAGAGAGGGCAAAAGAACAGGCGAGACAGAAGGCTAGCCAGGAGGAAAGAGAAAAGACCACTAAAGAGGCCAGGGGTGCCCAAATGACAGATGCCAATGTAAGCGAGGGACGCACAGAGACGGTGGATCCCTCCAAGACACCACAAAGAGGCAGTAACACACCGGTTACACCATCACGGACAAGAGCAGCCCCCACAATTACCCATACGGTGGAGAGTGGGGGAAAGGAAAGAACACCATAAAGAGCACGGATTGTGCATGTTCGAGGTGAAGCCGGGGAGATGGCAGTAGAGACAGGGAGAGTGCTTGAGGTGGTTTCACCGGTGGTTCACCATGTTGAGGAGGACGACACCGAGCTTTCTGACCAGGATGACATCCTCCCGGACATCCCCAGGCCCCAAACCCGCAGCATACAGGCTGGATTTGGCGATCCTGGTGGGCTGCCGGAGAACCCCTCTGCAGCAGACGTCATGTCCGAGGCGGATATGAAGTTGGCCGCTACCAAGATGTTGGAGGCAACCCACAGCAACATTGGCAGGGTGCTGGGGGGCATGGTGTACCCGGCCAAGCTTCGAATTCCCCTTTGCCGCTTGGTGTCTTTGCAGGTGGTGAGACCTGCCCTCCCAGGCGATATCGACAAGCTGAAATTCTCTTTCCGGGATGGATATCGAATGGGGTCTGCCGCGTTTTACGTTTCCATTGAGAACGACCGCGGAGCTTCCCGTGCCCACACTTCCGATGAGGTGGACAAATGGGGTCCCCATTGGCAAAGGCGAAATGAGGAGTTCGAGAGATCGATTGTTACTGATCCTCTTTTCCAGCACTTGTCCGGAAAGATGTTTTACGTGTGGGACGGCAATCATCGCCTCCTGGCATGGATGGAGCACATAGCCAAAGCCCACCCCAACGACCTCGATTGGCATTTCGCCGTGGAGTGTGTTGTGCTGAAGGTTGCGGGGCCCAAAGATCGCAGTCTTCTCAAAGCTGCAATGGCGGACATCAACTCGTAAGTTACAACGCCTCTTGCTTTTGGACCCATCCGATTGTAAGTCATTTCATTGTGAATCCTCATATTTGTTGTAAATTCCCATTTCAGTATTGTTTGATGGAAATGTGGCATTGCACGATGACATTGGAGAAGCTCCATCGTCTAGCCACATCCTGTGTGGATGGTGCAGAAAAGGTGATACATTCTTAACCAAATTGTGGTGGCAACAACTCATTTTTGTGGTGTTTGGCGCTTACGAATATGCTGGGTGGTTGGACAGACCCGGTGGCTCCAAATCTGGAATGGTTCCCAAAGTACAAGGGACATGTGGAGCTTCCCCAAACCGGAGAAACTGTCTGACCCCACATTCGACATGTGGATGAACCGCATGACATGGTGGTTTTAGGTACTTCCCCACGCTTCGTTTGGCGCTTCTACTATTGTAGGGGGTGGATTCATTGTATTTTTTCAGCAATGCGATCTGATGGAGAATCTCCACATGTGACGACGAATGCGCAAGAGCAGCTGGACACACAAACACATCAGTTCAAGATGGAGATTTCTCCTGCAGCACAGAGCCTCCGCGACTATGTGACGAGGTACTTTCTGCTCTACAAAACCGACCTATTCTTTCGGGAGATACCACATGCCCGCCGGAGCCACGAGTTCACCGACCAGCCGAACGCGGACAAAGCAGCAATGCGCCTTCTGTACAGGTACATACGCGATGCCTTCCTTACAGTCCTTGCATTTTTCGCCAAATTTCCAGATTAGGGCTCCGAAAATGGCTAAGTCCCTAGGGTGGCCGGCCCTGAATTGGAAATTCGGCGCCATTTTTCCAGGTCAAGGCCATATGGGACTTAGCCATTTTCGGGCCGGACCTGGGAAAATGGCGCCGAATTTCCAGTCAAGGCTCCGAAAATGGCTAAGTCCCTAGGGTGGCTGGCCCTAAACTGGAAATTCGGCGCCATTTTTCCAGTTCTGGGCCCTATTGCCGTTCTGGGACTTAGCCATTTTCGGGCCGGACGCTTCTGGATGACGGTGGATGTGTGGGTGTCCTTGCCACAAGAGGGAAGACCACAGAGAATGCGGTGGCAAGGTGGACACCGAAAAGTGTCACCCCGGTCCTCCTCAGAAAATGGTTCTGCATCAATACACAGGGGTTGCGAACAGAGGGCCAAAGTGTAAGTTATCAATCTATTGCATTCACCTCATATTGTGGTGTATCTAAACAAGATCCCGGAGTTGATCCCTATTTTGTTGGATGTGCAGACATTGGTGTTTGAGGCATATTGCTTTGTGAAGAGAGGGTCTACATTCAAATTCCGCAACGACGGTCGTCTTGTTGATGCCGCTGTGGACCCTGTTACCTACGATGTCCTCTACAACTATGTGCCCCACTCCAATATGCCGAAGGACACAAAGACAGGCAAACCGTGGCGGTACAGCCGGACCCGGAGCCCTGCTTTCATCCAAACCCTCATGGAGACGTGCTCGGATGTCCAAGGGCGGATTCTAGACCTCACATGCGGCACGGGTAAGCCTTCACGTGCTCAGTTTGTCCCCTGGCCCGATTGCAATTGCATGCCGCAAGCTATTAACCGCCCGCTTTGTTCCTCAGGTGCTTCAATGTGGGCAGGGACGTTGTCCGACAGGCATGTGTTCGCCTTCGAGCCAGATAATGCCCTCCACAACTCGGAACTTGCAGCGGCTGAACGTTTGCCGAAAGAGGAAGAGGCATCCTCGGAGGATGAGGAAAAATCCGAGAAGGAGCAGGGGGAGGAACAAGTTGGGATTGAGGCCGAGGAGCCCCCGGTGTACGAGTGAGTGGTCGCATTGTAAGTTGCCTCCAAATTTCGTGAGGCACCTCCCTTCGCTCTCTTATTACCCTTTCTGCTTCTGTTGGTATTGGCATTCTTGAAGTGGATTTGTTCTTACGAGGTTTACTATTTCATGAGCAGAAACCATGAACCATGAGCCGCATGAGCCGCATGAGCGGTGAGTCGAAGTCTAAGACACGCGGATTTCATGAGCGGACTCCTCCAAATTTGGAAATGCGGCAGATTAAACAAGTATTAAAATAATAGTTTTATATTTGACCTTGCCGTCAAAGGTCAAAGGACCAGCGCGAAGATATGTCGTCAGTAACAACTCCGCTCATGGTTTTTTAGATCCGCTCATAGAAATGAGTGACCGTGCAACGAGAAATCCAGTATACCACGGCAAAAGGACGTCGCATACTGGCCTGTATAGAGTATTCCGCGGTTTTACATGCCTTAACATTGGAATGAAGCTGACCCTTTTGCCGCGACTGAACCAATAGAGTCTGCACATTTCTGTCATCTTCCAGTATTCGGCGGGAAAGTTTTGCAAGTCAACTAGGAAATGCGGTGCCGCATTAGGGTTCGCACGTGCGAAATTTCTGGGTTGTTTGGTGTTGGTGAATGCCGCATCTACCAGTACCTACGACGTGACTTGGAAATGCGGCGCCGCATTTCCTTGCCGGGGGTCGAATGAGGAAAGCAAAGTTTGGGAGAGCAGAAAAACAGGAACCCTCTAACACACAAAAATACATGCACGTGGAAACACGAGTGAATGACATAGTATTATCTTAGTTCGAGCAAAATAGTAACCATAAGTCGGACCTTTCTGTGGCCAGAGTCAGAGCTACTTGCAGCAGTACAGTTCTACTATCCGAAAAGGATGGGCGTACCATTGTGTTGGGACCGCAAGCCAAGGTCACTGGTCCCCTGGATCCATATTCAGAAGAGTGTGCACCTCTTGGGGGCTCAACCTTGGTGCATGTATGAAGTGATGAGTTGTGGAATTACACCGGAGTCTCTTTAGGTACACGTAGTACAGATGCTTGCAAGGGCAGTATGATGCCCCCTTGTTCGCCATGATCTGAAAATCGGTGCAATTGCAGGTGGGTAATTCTGAAATGGTGATGGTGTACACCTCATTGCAAACAGCTGAGCCTGCCGTGGCCATCTGATACACACACCCAAAGCCTGGTGGGGGCACTTCTGTCGAGCTCTGGATTGTACAGTTCATCCGAAGTGCATTCCCCATCCTTGTCTCGTTCACTTTTGAGGGAGGTCGCCGCCTCTTCGGTTTCCCCCAACGGTGTGTAGGATGCTTAGAGCTGTCGGGTCCCATTGTTCTTGCTCTCACAGGGGTCGGTGGTGGAGGCTGTGGAAGCGGAAATGGTTGTCTGGGGACGTCAGTGCGCTGCACCATCCGAAATCCTACGGCGGTAAGGGCGTCGGCCTCAACCTGACTCAGATCACAGCCTGGTTCCACCGGCCACATCGGGGGAGCCTTTGGCATTGTTTGTATGCCGTACTTGGGCTTTCCATACACGCAAGTCATAATGTCGTGCCTGCAGAACCAGAACTGGGTGGTTGTCGCCTCCGCAAACTTTGCATGGACAAATCTTCCTGTAAAAGTAGGAGCAGAGACATCACCATCTGGATTCCTCCTTATCATCTCTAAATAACGTTGTCGTGTATCCACTCGAATTGTGGAACACCTGCCTCGAAACGACGGCTTTGTGCGAGCAATTCTCCACTGTGACGCAGACACAGTCGTCTCCACAATGGCTTGGCCATACTGCATAACAGTCTGGGGCAAGCGAGCGGTGGGAATTTCTCGCATGGAATCCCCGCTTGAAGGCGATGGCAATCTGGAATTTCTTGGGCTTCCACTGCTGGAAGACACATTGTGCGGCAACATGACGGGCCCTCGAGGTGCTGTCTGAATGTTCCTGTCGGATCTCCAAGAATCCTCTTCGCACCCGGGTTCCTCTTCAATCCTCCGCCTCACAGGGCGAGTACGGACGTCCCCCTCTAGGTGCTCACCTCTGCGGTGCAGAGGCGTCCCTTTGATCTTCTCTCGCAATGCTGTCGCCCATTTCAGTGGATTCTTCGACCTCGAAGCTGTTCGTACCAACAATTCCTCCCTGTCCGGCCAAAGCCCCATTGTTTCCCGCTCAAGAACTTGTAGTACGTGGTTTGCTGCATGATTGCTCTGTCGATGTCCTCCGTTGTGGCCGTCACTACGTCCACCAGATGTGCGGCAGAAGACGCTCGCCAGGAGGAATGCACTGATTCTGCCATATTCGTGTTCGGCATGTCCGTGTTGGAATCCAAGCACCGCTCCTACAAGGACACAGACAATGGTGATGAACCAATGGAAAGGTCCGTAATAGAAAAACAATTGCACGAAAATGACAGCATCATACCTCCCGCATGTACTGTCCGAACTATCGATACCGGAAATGCCACCACCCCAACCAGCTGTGTAAGGCTCCCAGATTGGTTGTCTCCACTGCACCTGACGTGTTCCACCAAGCCTTGATGATAGCAAACTTAACCTCTGCGTCATCAAATGTGGGTGCATCCTTCCACGCCGTACAAATGACACGGTGTTCAGCCTGGAATGAGCTAGCAACAAATTTGGTAGTGTAGTGGGATAGACTCTGCATCCAATGGAATCCACAGGATCTCTCTTTCCCCTCCATTGGAACATTGGGGTCCTCACCGTACACACGCCGCACTGCTGCCCAGTTGGCCTGAGCGTTGTCTGCCATGAATCCCCTGAAATTGGGCTCTGGCAATCCCGCCCTTGCCATCTGCTTGTTTATGCCCTCCCACAGATGCATCTCCGACTGTGTGTCCTCCCCTTTCATCTCGCAGATTGCAATCGTCATGAGCCTCTTGGAGTGATAGTCATAAACATGCGCACCCATAGTCACCCACTAATGGTTTGTAATTCGCTTGATGTGATCAAACATCACCCAAGCATTCGACAAGTTTCCAGTTGTCATGCGAGTGACCAAGTCGACTCCACTCCTAGGCCCACACGTCGACATTTTAAAAATGTAACAACGATTGGATTCGCTGCCTTGCCCTGGAAACCTGCTACCTTGGATGTAGTCATATCTAGTCATTCGTTTCACCTCCAGGATTGAGTGCATGTCCGACCCCCGGCCAAACTCCTGCTTGCAAGATACGATGTGATTCCGCACATTCGGAATACAAACGTGCGAGACGGACTCCAACAGGTCAAGCATCTCCTCTTCGTTCAAGGGCACTCGGTCTGAACCATCTTCAGACATGATTTTGCCAAGAGCAATCTTGTGGGCTGCCTTCAGCTGAATCTGCTTTGGTCTGGCTCCGGGGCTCAATTTCATCTCCTCTTTTATGATGTCGTGTGCTTCCTGCACAGCCTCACGCATGTTGCCTCTCGCCAAGGGATGGCAGTGGACCCCAACGTGTATGCAAGCTCTAGTCAAGTCCGGGAGCAAATGGATAACGTAATATTGCTTGGCTCTGCACATGGACATGCATGTCGGTGGTTCTTTGCAATGAGCGCACTTGAAAGTACCCGCAGGAGCTTGGCTGTAGACAATGAATGGATGATGCGTTGTGCCAGTCCAATCCGTCTCGTTTCTCCGCCCTCCTTTGGAAAGAAAGTGGAAGCAGGCGGGATTGAGGCACCTCAGCTTCCCCGCACAGAGGACGTATCGTACACGACCACCATCAGCAATTTTTGTGCTACTGGTCTTCGTCACACACCAGGGGTGTCCGTCATGCTTTCGATCCATGTCTGTTAACATCCCTGAGGCTTTGTTTGACGAAGTAACAGGTGGAAACTTGAAGATGACATTGCCATCGACTTTGGGAGGCAGATATGTTACCTTCCTGACCGGAAATTTGGCATAGTCGAGAGCAGCCAGCTCGGAGCGAGAACCATCGAGGTGATGTTGCCGTGGGAGCTGCACAATGGACCGGATTGGAGTTATGCTCGAGGGTACATGCGTAGCACCTGCAGAGACGTCCATCTCGGATTTGAACGACCTTGTGGAGGACATGGGGACCTCAATGCACTCATCTTCATCGTCGGAAATGTCGAATACGTCCACACGAGAAGCTATGGAGGGTCTTGACGGTCCAGGTCGGGAATGATTATCGTTGCATACCTCTCTGTTGGCAGTGGCCACCTATCGGTTTCCAGACTCCTTTGTGGATGGTGTGGGCAGCGACTGATTCGGAAAGGGAATGGGCATTCCCACAGCTCAGTACAGGATGGTGTCTGATGGGGGTACGTGCCATTCGATTCTGCAACCTCCGTCGTTACCTAGCACGACAATGGTCTCGTCAACCTGTCCAGGAACATCCTTCCTTTCTTCTTCCAAATAAACTGTGCCCGGTTTGAGCTTGAATTTGGAACAAAGGTAAGTTTCAGTCACTCTGCAAAGTCCTCCCTCGTTTGGGATCCAGGCTCTCCCAAGTTGCGGAGGACAGCAAACTATAGCGTAGGAATTCGGAGCCATCGAACACCGCACGAAGTTAGCAAGTGCGAGGTTCAGTATAGCGACAGACCAAGGCTCACAGGCACCATGCGGAGTCCATCGACGATTGGAAGTCGCACATTGAAGTCGCACATATTGTTTCAAGCTACATGTATGAAGGTGGGAGGTGTGATTCCATAGCCAGTAAGTATGACAATGATGGCCAATTCGGCGACGAAATAACATCTCCTGATAGTTTCTCCTGAGGGTGGATCCAGCAGTATTCTCGGTGCAGACAAGAACGTTCGCACTGACAAGTGCCAGTACTGTTAGTTGAAACGGTCAGACAACCAAGTTGTGCTCATCAAGACTGGCCGCAATTGTGTTGTTTCGGAACAATGCAACCCATTCAGGTTCAGCATGCGGAAATGAGGCTCCAGATTTCCGTCCGGAGTGATTCTTTCGATTGCTGCTGGACGGAAATACGGCGCCGCATTTCCGTATTGCATCTTGGTCATGCACCAAAACGACGGACATGCGGCACCGAGTTTCCGTCCGGGGAAAACCTTTATACTCTCCAGAACGAAATGCGGTAACGCATTTCCATCCAGCAAGCACGGTATGTGAAGGTGGAACGGAAATGCGGTACCGCATTTCCGTTCTGATTGAGAATTATGAACAACGGGAACAAAAATGCGGCACCGCATTTCCGTCGCAGTCGCACCTTCCGACATACCAGAACAGAAATACGGCGCCGCATTTCCGTTTTATATCTGACGCATGGAGCTGAGGGATAGAAATGTTGCAGCACCGCATTCCGTCCTCACAAGACATTCATACTCTCCAGAACGGAAATGCGGTAACGCATTTCCATCCAGCAAGCACGGTATGTGAAGGTGGAATGGAAATGCGGTACCGCATTTCCATTCTGATTGAGAATTATGAACAACGGGAACAGAAATGCGGCACCGCATTTCTGTCCGAGTCGCACTTTCCGACATTCCAGAACGGAAATGCGGCGCCGCATTTCCGTTTTGTATCTGATGCAAGGAGCCGAGTGCAATTCCGACCGCTTGGGAAAGCGCAATTCCGACCGCTTCAGACATTCATACTATCCAGAACGGAAATGCGGTACCGCATTTCCGTTCTGACTGAAAATCGTGAACCATCGGAACTGAAATGCGGTACCGCATTTCCGTCGGAGTCGCACCTTCCGACATTCCAAAACGGAAATGCGGCGCCGCATTTCCGTTTTGTATGTGAGGCATGGAGCTGTGGAACAAAAATGCGGCACCGCATTTCCGCCAGGGTCAGACCTTAATACTCTACAGAACGGAAATGCGCTACCGCATTTCCGTTCTGACTGAAAATCGTGAACAACGGGAACAGAAATGCGGCATCGCATTTCCGTCCGAGTCGCACCTTTCGACATTCTGGAACGGAAATGCGGCGCCGCATTTATGTTTTGTATATGAGGCCTGGAGCTGTGGGACGGAAATATGGTGCCGCATTTCCATCCATGTGAGACCTTCAAACTTTCCAGACCGGAAATGCGGCACCGCATTTCGGTTCAGGTGAGATTTCTATACTTTCCCGAATGGAAATGTGGCACGACATTTCCGTTCATCAACTAAGGTATGTGAAGGGGGAACGGAAATGCGGTACCGCATTTCCGTTCAGATTGAAAATCATGAACCACGGGAACTGAAATGTTGTGCCGCATTTCCGTCCGAATCGCACCTTTCGACATTCCAGAACGGAAATGCGGCGCCGCACTTCCCTTTTGTATCTCACACATGGAGCTGTGGGACGGAAATGCGGCACCCTATTTCCGTTCAACAACTAAGGTATGTGAAGGGGGAACGGAAATGCGGTACCGCATTTCCGTTCAGATTGAGCATTTCCGTCCGAATCGCACCTTTCGACATTCCAGAATGGAAATGCGGCGCAACATTTCCCTTTTGTATCTCATACATGGAGCTGTGGGACGGAAATGCGGCACCGTATTTCCGTTCAACAACTAAGGTATGTGAAGGTGGAACGGAAATGCGGTGCTGCATTTTCTTCCAACAAGTACGGATGTGTAGCTTCGTGATGGTACTTAACGGAAATGCGGCGCCGCATTCGCATTTTCACTCCAACTCATCAGACGCTGGGACGGAAATGCCTTGAAATGTGAACATGTGGAGCAACGGAATTGCGGCACATGTCTGCACTCTATCTGACTGAAGTGGCATGAGGCGGCGCGGCCTGCTCGTTGGATAATGATGTTTGTTTTTCGAACGGCAGGCGTACCCTGAACGATTCAAATTTCGTAATGTCGCAAAGTCCACGAGGAGACACTTTCGTCCAACCCTTTTGAACCCAAGTGGTGCATCACCGCTGTTTCATCTTCTTTTGTCGTGTCTCCTTAGTCACCCCTCTCGCGCCCTTTCCATCTGCACTCTTCGCCCCTTTTCCCTGTCTCTGTTCTTCTTATGCTCGAACCTGAGAGGGAGGGAGTGCGTGCACCAGAGGAGATATCGTCGCAAGCTCCGAAAATTGTACTTCGGACGTAGGCCAATGCCAAAGGGGAGGAAGCAGATGCGTCTACAGGAGGAGATTGCCATCTCGCAGCATCAGGCCACGCAGGCAACCCAGCCACCAGTGAGAGCTCCGTGCTATCAGGATTCGCCAGCTGATCGAGCACCGAAACCCGCCTCATTTTTCTTCTGCAATTCTTAGACTGTATGCTAGGAGACTTGACTGCAGAAGATGTTTGCATGCCTAACCGGAAAGGTGGACGTGCTGGAAGGATCGCAGGAATCCGAAGAGCCGCAGGCAGAATCCGTGGAGCTAGCTGCAGCACGCACACCCAGCCGATCCACGAGCACGGGTCTTCCTGCCGGTCCTAGCCCTGTGCATTTCAAGGACGCGGCTTCCAAGGGCAAGTCTTTGCAGTTCAAAGCCCCAGAGAGCGACTCGCCTTCAAAGGTCATGGAGAATCGCCAGCAGGGGTCTAGCCCTTCTCCAGCAAAGACAAAGAAGAAGCAGCCCATCCTTCAACTTGTTTCTGAACCGGACCAGGCCGTTTCCCCCCCACCCAGGCGAATGAAGCAGATTCAATTGCAGCAGACACCTTCACCTGCAGGAATGAGGAAGCACAAGGCAATCAGGGGGAGGGCGGAGCAGTCTCCCGCAAAACCGATTCCACGAGCTGAAGCCCTGTCCCTGCTTGATTTCCAACCTGCTGATGTTGGGGGCGTCTCTGCTGCAGCAAAGGCAATGGGATCGACCGTCAATCTGGTACCGGAGGAGGGTGCTGCCTCTCAACGTTCTCAGCAAGATCTGACCACAGTTGAGGAAGACTTGACCACTGAAGGCCCGGAGGAGGCCTCTGCAATTGCAGAATTGTCCGCAAAGATTCCCCAGAGTGCAGCTCCAGTTGGGGATGCTCAAGCTACTCAGCCCCTGCCGCCACCAGTAGAAATGTCTCCGGAGGAATTCCAAAGTGCAGCGGATACAATGTTGGAGGAGACACATAGTAGCATTGGCAGAGTTTTGGGCAGCAGGGTATTCCAGCGGACTCTTCGAATCCCACTCTGTCGCATGGTCTCCCTTCCCATCGTCAGGCAGGCACTTCCCGAAGATGTGGATAATCTCAAGTTCGCATTTCGAGAAGGGTACCGTCTAGGTTCGCCAGCCTTCTACGTTTCCCTTGAGAATGAGGACGGCGAATCTCGTGGACCCACTGCGGAGGAATTGTCAACATGGGATACCCACTGGCACACTCGCAACGACGAATTCGAGGCAACACTGAAGGGTGATCCCAACTTCGGCCATATGTCGGGTAAAATGTTCTTTGTGTGGGACGAGAATCACCGACTTCTCGCCTGGTGGGAGTACATCAAGCAGAACCATGCCAAGCACATTGGCTGGCATTACATGGTGGAGTGTGTCATCCTCAAGGTGAAGGCGGCAGACTCCTCCCTGCTCAAGAATGCCATGGCGGACCTCAACTCGTAAGATACTCATACCCTCCCAAGCACGTTCAAAATGCGGTGCCGCATTTCGGTTTCCAATCTGTTTTGTTTCCGTGCTTTCGTGGACTGAACTGGAGAGTGTGCCTTGCAGGGTCACTGAAAATGCGTACGTGCATACCCACATGGCACATATGCTGTATAGGGTGAGGAAAACTGGTCTCACTGATCCGTACATGTTCGCGGGAGATGCTGGAGCCCGAGCTCATTCAAAAAGCCGTGGCAAAAACTGACCGGACATGGTATCGTCTCACTATGGATGGAATGGTGGAGGTGATATATGAAGTAAGTTGTCCTCCCATTTCCCTCTGCTCATCCTTCCCCAATTTCTGGTAATCTTTCCACATGAATCGAATGTAACGCTTCTGCATGTTTTTGTTGGCAGTCAAACATCAAGCTGGATTTGGCCCATGCCAAATGCTTCTTCATGGAAAGTGAGGGGCAGGTCAAAACGTTGCAGTCATTGACTGAGCACTTGAAGGAAGCCGGGGTCAAGTCCAGAACAAAATACAATCAAAGCTTGTGAAGCTGGTGGCCATTGCAGATCCGGCACTTGGAAAGGACTTCATCCCCGAGATTGCAAAACACTATTCTCGGGCCATGCAGCCGACCATGCAGTTGGAGAAACTGCATCACCTCTCAACGGCATGTGTTGAAGCGATAGAGAAGGCGATGATTCAATTCACTGAAGTTCATTCCTAGCAATAGCCACTCTTCTTCCTGCTCCTGACATTGGATCGGAAATGGCAGACACGGTGGCTGTCGCTCTGGAATGCATCGGAGAGTATAAGGACAATGTGGTCTTTTCCACTCGAAGTTTCTGACCCTGCAGTGGATGTTTGGCTCAACCGCATGACTTGGTGGTTCCAGGTAATTCAAGGTACTTCCCCATATTTGCTTTTCTGAAATGAATTCCCTGAACTGCTACGTGACAATGCATGTGGGAATCGCAGGTAATGACGAATGCGAAGGAGCAAGTCGTAATGCATACAAATTCGTTCGGCTTGTATGTCAAATGGGATGGAACACAAACATTGGAAGACTACGTGACACGTTTCAGATGTGCTTACAAGGACAACCTCTTCGCCAGGGAGCTGCAGACAGCAAGAAGGAGCGTGGAGTTTACACATCAGGAGGGAGCGGGAAAAGCTGCAATGCGAATTGTTTACAGGTGAAGCCCAGCTGTCCTTGTATGCAAAGCCTGGTAATGAGGTTTGTCTGGGAAATGTGGCACCACATTCGCATTTTATGTTTTCGGTTACACTCTGCGAGTACGTTGGTCTCAACTTTTGCTCACGCATGCTGACTGCCCTGCAGGTATATGAAATACGTGCTTCTTCAGACAGGGGCCCTGGCTCAAGAGCCCCCGTTCTTCATGGCTTGGACCGTGGTGGGCCCAAGCTGTGTCTACACACCCGAGATGCAGAAACAATGGCATGCCGCGCATCTGGTTGGATGCCCATGGTACCTGGACAAGTCTGGCGGAATTGTTGACGAGTTTGAGAAAGATCTGCACGCGAAAGCAGAAGAGAAGAGAAAGGAAAGACGTGTCCCTGCTCGGCCAGAGTCGGCAAAAGAAGCTGCTGAAAAGTGGATCCCGATACAGTAGTCCAGTGTGTGAATGAGAGTTTCTTGGCGGCTTTGGATGGATGGGCAGCCAAGTTGGCATACATGAAGACCATGGAGGGTCTGAAGGGCAGAGCACTGAAGAAGGCGGCTGCCGAAGAGCCTTCCGATACCCCTGGGTTTCTGAAGATGGTCTCGTTCTTTGAGAGGGTGTGTGCAGACAAGGATTGCAGGAGGGGCGGAAATGCCACCGAGTGGTCTTGCGATATGATCATCTTGGATATTCCGGACGGAGAGCCTGTGGAAGGACTGCAAGCTTTGCCATCTTGCAACAGGTACTCCGAGGACTTTTGGAAGAAAGGATTCGAGCTCACCCGCATGGTGTTGGACGACAGAGGCTGTGTGGTTGTCCTGGCGAGCAGAGGCAAAAACACGCAGACAGGAATTGCGAAGTGGACCTGCAAGAGCGCCGTCCCAATTCTGAAGAAGAAGTGGACGTGCATCAACACATTGGGCCTTCGGTCGGAAGGGAAGAAGGTAATTACGACCTTGGCACTCGTCCTTTCATTTCTTAGGAGTTTTGAAATGCGGTGCCGCACTCGATTTCTAATCGTTCCCCACTGTGTATGCAGACGAAGCAGTTCGATGCATACTGCTTTGTGAAGGAGAACTCGACCTTTGCTTTCCGGAAGGAGGGATTGTTGGTTGACCCGAACTGCGACCCCATCGATTACGACGTCCTATTCAACAACGTTCCCACGGAACTTCTCCCTCATAGCCTCACTTCAACTGAACCCCTGCGGTATTCACGCACTCGGAGCCTTGCCTTCATTCAGACAATTATGGAGACATGCACTGATGTGGAGGGCACAGTGCTCGACCTCATCTGTGGGACAGGTATGCAGAATCTTGTTGTATGCTATTTTGCAAACTCTCGTTATGCTTTCATTTCGCAACATCTGAAGGGCCATGTCATAATGTGTGGATGGCATTGTAACAGGTGCGTCAATGTGGGCTGGGCAGTTTTCCGACCGGCACCTCTTTGCCTACGAGGAGGACACATCCGTCTGGGGATCCCATCTGGAAGGGCTGCAACGGAATGTGAAGGCTCCCATCGAAGCCAAGGACTCCTCGGATTCGTCGGAGTCGGAGGAAGAGACAGTGGACATTGATGCCGAGGAGAACCCGCAATACGAGTGAGTGCAAACATTGTAAGTTTGCAAAGCCTTCTGGGTGATTTTTTGTCAAACGCATTTCCGGACTGTGGTTCTCATTGGTCTCGTGGTGATTGTTATGTGCAGGATTCCAGGATCCGGGTCGAAACATGTAGGGCCTACACTTCCTGCCAGGAAGAATGTCCCGTTCTTTGCGAGGGCCGACTTCATGACGAGCCCGGTGAAGGACTACTCCCTTCCTAGTTATGCAGCTAAACTCGCAAATACAGCGATTAGACGATGTGAGAATCCCAGTAAAGTAGAGCAGATTTTGGAGAGGGCTAGGGAGGATAGAAGGATAAGGAAAGAGTTGGCAACAGCTGAGACAGGTAGACGGGTGCGAAAGTTCATATGTGATTCAGCGGATGAGAGCGATGCAGACAGGGAGGACGATGAGCCAACGGAGGTGAGATGGTCGGTTCCGCAAGGTGAAGATGGGATTTTTGAAAGCCTGGCCAACGAGCAGTCCGCTGGAGATGAGAAAGGCAACGACGGGGTGGAGGCGGAGCAGGAAAGTCAAGGACATGACGACGATAGTGATGATTTTCAAGATTAATAGAATTTTAATGAACTCTCTGTACATTAAAATTCTATTCCAAAGTATATAAAGGAAATTCTCCCCGTCCTTCATGTCCCCTCTCCCATTTGCCTCTCAACGACAACATCGTCCAAACCTGGTCCCTCCCAAAATCTGAAATGCGGCACCGCATTTCAATGTCTGAACGGAAATGTGGCAACTGCAAAAACCTCGTTTGGAAATGCGGCACCGCATTTCCAAAACCGGGGCAAGAACAATTTTCCGTTTCATGGACATCAGAAACTGTTCGGACAAACGGAAATGCGGTGCCGCATTTCCGTTTCCGACACGACAGTTTTGCCGATTGCCAGCTCCTTCCATGGATGTAAATCGAAAGGCGGAGGTCGAACATGGAAATGCGGTGCCGCATTTACCTTTTGGAGATGGACATTTTTCCAACTGCAGACCCATCGACGTTCTTGGGCTCCCCATTCCATGATGCTAGACGGGAATGCGGCACCGCATTCCATTGTCCAATAAGAAATTTCGATGACGTACATGGAAATGCGGCGCCGCATTTCCAAAACGGACATCGTTGTTTGCCCAATTCCAGACCCGTGTGGGCATTCCGTCTTGATGGACGGAAATGCGGCACCGCATTCCATTGTCCGATTCGATATTTTGATGACAGACATGGAAATGCGGTGCCGCATTTCCAGAACTTCCATCGTTGTTTGTCCAATTCCAGACCCTTCGACGGAAATGCGGCACCGCATTCCATTGTGCTCTCCGGAAATGCTGTGCCGCATTTCATTGTCCGGTACGAAATTTCGATGACGGACATGGAAATGCGGTGCCGCATTTCAAGTATGGACATGGACAAGCATTAGCGACTGGACATGCTTGGACAGTTCAAGGTCCAATATGGAAATGCGGCGCCGCATTTCAAATTCAAAGTATGGTAATGCCATGTCAGGAAATGAAATGATGTACAGCATTTCCGTTACGACGATAACGGAGGAAAGGGAGCTGCCAGAAATCGCTGCATGGAGAAAAATGAATTGTGGTGCCGAATTTCCGAGCTTCGGCGTGTACATGTTTCCTACAACTCATACATGGATTTTCTTCACCTCAGGACTCTGATATCGCTGACTCTGGTATAGTCATATGGACAGACACATTGTACAAATGAGACCTCAAATTGTAAACAGTGGGCCAATTACGGCAGTTCTTGAACACGATGAAACATAACCACACAGAAGTGAGGTACGATGGGTTGTTTTATTGATCGAACACGGTGTCTCACATTTAGCAACTCCAGACAAATCTAAGCCCTTCCTCCTTCTACATGGGCATCACCAAGTCGACGGAACTTTGATAGCCCTCAAAACAAGCTCATTACTGATGCGGCACCTCGAGGTAAACTACAATGTGGTCGATCTGGTGCCCTTGGTGGAGCTGACGACAATGTCATGCCCATCAATCATACCACCATCATACATTGACAAGGTCACTGTGGGCCTCCTGTGCCCGTGCAATTCGTCTTCGCAACTCAGCCGAATGTCTCCATACACTGGAAAAGCGGAGTGAACTCCACGAATATAGTTTTCCCCGGTGCCGTCCTCCCTGGTCCACTGGCAGCAGTTCCAGTGCCAAAGTGAGGCCGTGCATGATCTGTCCGGCATCCCATTGACCCTCGCCCTCACCTCGCTCAAAGCAGTAATAGCCCTCCAGATACTCCATTGCGCGCAAAGACTCCCGCTTGATTCCAGAAGCGTCTGTGAAAACAGAGAGCCAGACAATGATGTCTCCTGATTCTGGTTTGAACATAGCATAATCGTGGCCATGATAAGGGCAGTCAGCAGGATTTCGGCGGCACGGCATCCCTGAAAAAAAATAGCGAAGTACGCTCAATGACAGCAACTCCCGGATGGAGGAGGCAGCAGTGCGGTGGCTGGAAGAAATTCAAGCAAACGCTGCAATTCCTCACAAACACTCCAGGGCACATTTAAATTTCCCCCCAACAGGAACCTGCACGGATGAAGATTGGCTCATCCATGAATGTAGCCGTTTCAGTTTCCTTCCGTGCCATGCAAACTATGGGCAGTAAGTGCCAGGTGGGCCTATAGCAACTCGAGACGACGAAGTCCATCCCCCCTTCAATGTAAATGCGGCGCCGAATTTCCATCCGGGGGATGGACTTCGGTGGCAGATTTCAAACTATACCCCCTGGATGAGAAAGACGTATCGGTTCATCCACCGCTGGCGTGATGAACACGTTACACGATGATTGGTGGGTACTTGTGACCCAGATGCTCCATTATTGGAGCCCGCACTGCTCTTCCGCTTCTCATCATTTCGAAAATCTAAGGGCTTCGTTGCTGTCCGCAAGGTCATTGTCATCGGCATCAAAGACGTCCTCAGGTCCTCCTTTGCAAGGCTGTCGTGCTTCCGGAACCGGGATGACTGCCCTTATGGAGGCATCGATTATGCAATGTATTCGGCCACATCGGGAGACATCATTATTTGGTACACATATTACACAGAAGATACTGGTTCGAATGTGGAAACATTGTCCGCTTTTGAGTATCTCCCAGGCCAGTACGCCTTTGAGCGGGGTGACGATCTTGGTCTGAGGAGTCCGTGGCTCCTGCGCATCCTTGATTCCGATTTTCCCAGCTACGACGGGCACCCATGCAGAAGAATGCGCACTGCTATGCTGTTGCGGTGGAACTGCTGCCAGTGGACGTGGGTGGACTCCATCGGAGAGACTTATACTCCTGAAGGAGTGCGCTCATCTTCTCCATTGTATGAGGACATTCGCATTGGTGTGGACGACGAAAACGTGAAGCTTTCCATATTCGATGGTGGTATGATTGAAGGGCAGGACATTGTGGTGAACATCAACAGGGGCGGTACAACAGCTGCAATCCAGTTTACCTGGAGGAGCCCGATGACTCATGAGCTTGTTCTCAGAGCAGTCGAAGTCCCATTGACAACATGACTTGTATTCAGAAGGCACAGGGCTAAAGATTTGTTTGCACAATCAGCACAGTAGACGTGCTTCATATGCAATTCATGTGGATCAATAAAAACCCCATTGTGTCTGATCTTTTTGTTCTATTCTGTATCTATCGTTCCCATAATGCATCATTCCTCATTTCGTTTGCGATTGGGAGTGTGGGTGGATTTTGCAAGTGGCTGGTAGGCTGAAATGGGCCCCCATTGTCCAGAGCAGTAGCACCCTACCATTGGCGAAACATTGCCTTTCATTATGTAATTCTAAAAAACATTGCCGAACCTCCTTCATCGGGAGGTCCTTCTCCCCCTATGACCGTGACACCCTAAACCCTATTCCCGCAGACACTCATTTCCGGAAAATAGTCCTGCTCATGTTTTTTTCGACACTTACGACTCTGCTCATGGCTCATGGCTCATGGCTCATGAAATAGCAGCCCCCTGTTCTTACTGTAGGATGCCAAGTACGGCAGGAAGGACGTCTACACCGGAGTTCATGGGCAGGAGGAACGTGCCTTTTTTTGCCAGGGGGGATTTCATGCCTAGTCCAGAAAGGGACTACATCCTTCCTACTTATGCTGCCCGGCTTGCTTCGGTGTCCATTAGGAGGTGTTCCGAACCTAGTCGTGTACAGCAGATTTTAGACGAGGCAAGCCTCAAGAAAATGAAGATGAGGGAGGAGGCAGCAGCTATTAGAGCCCGTCGGGCTCGTAGATTTGTGTTGGATTCTGCTGAGGAAAGTGGGGGAGAAGAGGCAGAAGATTCCCAGGAGGTGAGGTGGACAGTCCCCCAAGGAGAGGACGGCATTTTTGAGAGGCATACTGCAACCGATGCATCACAGAGCTCGGAGGATGGGGGGGATGAGGGGGATGAGGAAGAAGGAGGGCCAAGTTCCTCGGAAGGTGTAAGAGAGTAGTTCCCATTCCTGCTATGACAGTTAGGACACACTTGTATAGACGTGGCTTGCCACCAAATTTGCAATAAAATGTTGCATTTCATTGCTATGACGAGTCCACATAACCCTATTTCCGTGGACACAATTCGGCCCGCTCATGCTTTTTTTTTTTCCGCTCATGCTCATGCCGCTCATAAAATAGCAGCCCCCCCTTATGGATGAAAAACTGCAAAATGACCCATCAGCTGAGCCGATTTTCCATCCAGACCGGATGAAAAATCGTGGGGAAACGATTTTGGTTCACCTCTCTAAACCTAAACAGCCCGACACCTGGGCTTGTGATGTTCCTGGAGCTGTGCGATGGCGGCTTGAATTGCCGCACAGTCCCGCGTTGTTGATCTCCTTGGGAGTCGTAGGTGCGGCTGAATGAGGAGTTCCCCTGCTGGTGTCTTCACTCCACATGCTGGCAGCCGAGCCGCTGCTATGCTTTCCGGATATATCTTTCATTGTGCACTTATGCTGCAGTGGCGCCATAACTGATTTGTGAGGCTTGTTTTCTCTCCCCTGCAGCAAAGCTACTGCGTTTTGCTTTGTCATATGCCAGATCTTGGATGTTATACTGCAAAATCTACTAGTTCCACTAACTTTGAAAAATTTTGGTTGTTTATGCTTATGCTTGTCCAATTGATCTCTTTGCCTGCTTTGTAGCTCACCTCTGACATGGATAGCAACTGTGAAGTCCTGCGACTCACCTTGCACATCCTCACCAACGCACAAAACATGTTTTGTGTTTGTTTTTGGGACGGGCGCAGGTGAGGGACTTCACTTGATGTGATTTACAGAGCTTGCAGGTGATGTGGACTGAGCAGAATGGATGAGTGGGCTGCGATCTACTGTCGCTGCACACCGCCGCTTCAGAAATTGCTTCAATGGGGGATACGATTTAAACTTTGACCTCATCTTTTGGTTATGGTTTAGCTTATGAAGAAGGTCTTATGCAATGCTTCCTAGATTACAAACATTCTAGTGAATGCCCCGTGGTTTCAGTGATAAAGCTATCTAGTTATAAGATTGATCATGGTAGAATTTTTTGACAAAGCCTGGTACACCATTTTCAGGCCTTTATGAAAAGTGTTGTGGCTTTATGGAGGAACAAGCAGCAAACTGGTCTGCCTTGTTAACAACAGAGATACATGTACTAGGAAATGGATGAGGTGAACATTTTTCTAAGACCCCCATCAACGGCGCCTGAGTTCATAACCCGATTGCAAATCGGACCTCTATTAAATGGCTCTGGCTTTATGGAGGATCAAGCCATCTCCAAGCCTTTATTAAAATGCTTGGCTTTATTTTATTTCTTGGCTTTATGGAGAGTCAAACCAGATTACATTCCCCCAAGCCCTTGGGATTATGATATGGTAAAGATTAAGTGATTCTGGATATCCTTATTGTGACCTATATGCTCTGAATGTTTCTTATGGGGTGCTGGAATACCATTTCCAGATTTGTACCTGAAGGTATCTATGCTGGAAACCGCTTGACACAGGTGTATCCGTGTAAGTAAAATGCAGCAATGCACCTGCAACTAGTGTTTATGGCTCATTTCCTTCTATGAGGGCATAAATCAAGGGTGTTGATTTGTTAACCACTGGTTTATGACTTAGACAAAACAGGCTATCAGCACTACTGCCCATTTCCTAAGACATGCAACAGTGTAACTTCTCCTGGGCCATCTTTGGCTTGTCTGGTTTGTTGTAATGGTTTTTCACCTCTAGAAGAAACTGCGATCCGAATGATGGGTCGGCAATTCTCAACTGCTTAACAAAAGCACTCATAATAGTCCTTCTTGTGGCGGTCATCTCTTTCTTGATGTGACTCTCAACCCCCTTTGCTGTCCTTCTCTCCTTAGGGGTAGACCTGTAGTATTCCAGTTTGCACGCTCTCCTGCATCTGCAATGTCTTGCTGCAAGGGAATGCACGAGAGTTGAATCAACCCAAGGGCAAGGGAAACAAACAGAAACAAACATGTGGAAGCAGGAATATCGAAAGGCCAGATGGTGGAAGATGTATCTCACCACGTACATATACTCCATGAAAGCCTCACGGGTCAACGAGTACCGCGTTTCTGATGTCTTGGAGCTTTCACACTTCTTGTACGTCTTTGCTGAAAGGATGGTCTTGAAGTTGGTCAAGGGCATCTGCCCGATCCTTTGTATCATGTACAGTGTGTGAACCAGACTCGTTTTGACATGCAATGTCTCCGTCCTTCTGCAGAATGATATGTGAAAGTCAGAATGAAAATGAAGAACCGTCAACAGAGGACTGGAACAAAAGAACCACGGAACCACAACTGGAACATGTAGAATGAGAAACCAACTTGTTCACATCATTCATTGCCGTCAAAAGACGCATCATGTTCCTGTCACAATCCAGCACCATCGATCGAACAGAGTAATGCCACTCTTCCTCCTGTGAGTGCAGCCTCCCAATGATAGCCATCCATGCAAGCAATCGGTGGTTGCCATCCCATACGTGAAACATCTTCCTTGAGAATGCCTGGGTCGAAGGTTTCCTGAAGAGAAGAAGTTCGAAGGATTCGTTCACCTGTCTCCAAATGGGATCCCACGAGTCCACGATTGACTCATCCACAAGGAGCTCATTGCCTCTGGAATCCTTTGTAGAAACGTAAAAGACTGCGGATCCATCCAAATACCCATGAACAAACTCGGCCTCCAACTTCAAGATCTCATTGATGAGGGGTGGACGAATGACGAGCATGGAAACCAACCTACACAGGGGGATCTTCAACCTCCTACCCAGGGCAAGCATACTTTGCACCACAAGCTGAGAGTTTACCTTCTGACCCCCCAGTATCTCAGCGGCTTTGCTTTCACAAAACTCATCGTCCATATCAATAATGATCTCCTTCCCCTCCCCCGAAGGGTTCTCATCCGCCACCATTTGCATCTTCTCCTACACGGTTGTTCATTCAAACTAATATAAGAGAGAGGCAAGAACAGATGGTGTTTTGAGCATGGCAGGTAGGCCCGATGTGGCCCAATTTCACATGAGAAAACAAGCATTGTGCGGGCCAAAAACAGTGTGCGTTGCCGCACACTGTTTACGCACACTGTTTGAGCTTCCAATAATGGGTGATTTGAACATGGCACACTGGCCATGAGTGGTCTATTTTCAAATCTAAAATCAGGCAGAGAGTGGGGAATAGACAGTGTGCGTTGCTGCACACTGCTTGAGCTTCCAAATAGGGGTGTTGTCAACATGACATTAGGCCCTATGTGGCACATTTCCACATAAAAAAACATCCAGAGAGGGGGCCACACACTGTTCGTTCTTCCGACTATGGGTGTTTTGAGCATCCATACTGGCCGTGTTTCGCCCAATTTCACATCAAAAAACAAGCAGAGATGGGGCCCAAAACATTTAAGTTTCCAATTAGGGGTGGTTTGAACATCGCATAGTGGCCATATTCTGACGATTTTTAAATTAAAAAAACAGGTAGTGAAGGGGGCACAAACAGTGGCCCCTGTGTGCACGATTTCCAAATGAAAAAAACAATGACAAGGGGGGCTCAAACAGTGTGCGTCAACGCACACTGTTTGAGCTTCCAAAGAGGGGTGGAATGAACATTATAGAGAGGCCCATGTGTGCACGATTTTCACATGAAAAAAACAATGACAAGGGGGGCTCAAACAGTGTGCATCAACGCACACTGTTTGAGCTGCCACGTAAGTGTGGATTGAGCCTGACAGAGATGCCAGTTGTGGCCGTTTTGAACAAGAAAAACAAGGCAAAAAGCAAGGCAAAATGGGGGTTCAAACAGTGTGCGTTGCCGCACACTGTTTGAGCTTCCAAAGAGGGGTGGAATGAACCTTACAGAGAGGCCCCTGTGTGCACGATTTTCACATGAAAAAAACAAGCAAAAAAGGGGGCTCAAACAGTGTGCGTCAACGCACACTGTCTGAGCTTCCAATAAGGGGTAATTTGAACTTAGCATAGTGGCTATGAGTGGCCGATTTTCAAATAAAAAAAAGGCACTGAAGGGGGCACACAGTTTGAGCTTCCCAATATGGGTAGAATGAACCTTACAGAGAGGCCCCTATGTGCACGATTTTCAAATGAAACAAACAATGAGAAAGGGGGCTGAAATAGTGTGCGTTCCTGCACAATGTTTCAGCTTCCAATAAAGGGTGGATTGAACATGCCAGAGTGGCCCTTTGTGCAAGATTTCCACACCAAAAAAGAAGGCAAAGGGGGGCTCAAACAGTGTGCGTCAACGCACACTGTTTGTGCTGCCACTTAAGTGTGGATTCAGCCTGTCAGAGATGCCATATGTGGCCGACTTTTACCTGAAGTACACAATGAGAAGGGGGGCTCAAACAGTGTGCGTTGACGCACACTGTTTGAGCTGCCACTTAAGTGTGGATTCAGCCTGTCCAAAATGCCATTTGTGGTCGATTTTTACATGAATTAAACAACGAGATGGGGGGCTCAAACAGTGTGCGCTGACGCACATTGTTTGAGCTGCCACGTAATTGTGGTTGAACCGCAAAACAAATGCCCTAAGATTGCAGATTTGGACATGAAACAAACTATGAGAAGGGGGGCTCAAACAGTGTGCGTTGACGCACACTGTTTGAGCTTCCAGGTAAGTGTCGATTCAACCTGCCTGAGTGGCCCTGTGTGCACGATTTCCACACCAAAAAGCAAGGCAACAAGGGGGCTAACACAGTGTGCGTTGACGCACACTGTTTGAGCTTCCAGGTAAGTGTGGATTCAACGTGCCTGAGTGGCCCTGTGTGCACGATTTCCACACCAAAAACCAAGGCAACAAGGGGGCTAAAACAGTGTGCGTTGACGCACACTGTTTGAGCTGCCAGGTAAGTTTGGATTGAACCTGACAGAGATGCCCTTTGTGGCCGATTTTAACATGAAAACATAATGTCAAGTGGGGGCTCAAACAGTGTGCGTTGCTGCACACTGTTTGAGCTTCCAAGTGGGGGTGGAATGAACCTTACGGAGAGGCCCATGTGTGCACGATTTTCATATGAAAAAAAACAATGAGAAGGGGGGCTCAAACAGTGTGCGTTGCCGCACACTGTTTGAGCTTCCAAATAGTGGAGGATTGAACCAGACAAACATGCCCGTTTTGGGGCCGATTGTTGTATCAAAAAACAAGCACAAAGTTGGGGCTCAAGCGGCCGGCGTTGCCGCACACTGTTTGTGCTTCTTAATACGGGTGGATTGAACCAGAGAGAGATGCCGTATGTAGGCGATTTTCATATCAAAAAGACAAGCACAAGTGGGGTCTGAAACTATGTGCGTTGCCGCACACTAATTGACATTACAGTCAGTGGTGAATTGAACCAGACAGAGAGGCCCAAAGTGGCCGATTTTCACATAAAAAATGAAGCACAAATGTGGGTCTCAAACAGTGTGCGTTGCCGCACTCTGTTTGAGCTTCCAAGTAGGTTTGGACATCAATTGTACCTTTTTCTTGGGTGCTCCAGAAGACTCCCCAATCGCCGGAGACCCTTTGCGCTTCGGACTGCTCTCTACGCCGAGCATGTTCTGGAGCATCTCCCCCATCCTCTTTTCTACTATTTGGTTCTTCGTGAGGCCAACATCAACATCATCTTCGGCGTCTGTCTCTCCCTCGGATGCAGTCTCCTCCTCACCAGTTCTTGGAAGTATGGCGGGCTGTTGTTCTTCTCCAGAATCCTGCTCTTCCATCGCCAGACTTTCCTTTTTGCCCTCTTCTTCCTCCTTTTCCTCTTCGTCTACTCTTTCCATCCTCATTCTATATCTGGCTCTATTCCTGTCCCTAGTGCTCGTGAAGTATAACGACTTCCTTCTCTTCCTCCTTTGGTGGAAACAAGGGCTCCCCACGCTGCCTCTAGAGCTCTCCAGTTTGATGTTTGCAACAAGGGTTGCTATGGCATGTAACCAAAATAAAAATTGGACATTGTTAACCGTATTTGGATGCGGGTGTTATCATTGTGTGCGAATGGAATTCATCCATTTTGGCGTCTTTGTATTATCCAAGAAATAAAGTGGTAGAAAAAAAGTACATCCGTTGCATGTACTTAAGATATATGTCAGATGTACTTCGCCGCCTGCCAATACATGGCAGCCTTCTTGCATTCTTTCAAATTCGGAAGTGCCGTAGAAATCTAATGCTAGTTCAATTTCGAGCAGTGTTTGCAGATTTGCAATAATTGTTATGCTTCACATATGCATCCACGTGTGTTGTACTGCCTACCCTGCGGTTTGCATTTCGCCGTCACCGTCGCAATGGGGTCATTCGGTATAAAGGGTTGTGTCGGCAATGGTCATGTGTTGCACACATTCGTGCGAGGTGTCTCTCGGAGTGTCAGTGTTTGTGCTGTGCTCTTCTGGCACAACACAACCTCATTAGATTTGGGGTCTTCCTGTTTACTGCTCTCCAGGGTTGGTGCCGTCTTTCCATAATGGATGGTTTCATGTCATGTTCAGGGTTTGTTTTTCATCCAAATACAGCACGTCTTCTTGTGGCTTCTTGTCTTTGAAAATAGTTTTTATGGTTGGTGTCTCTCAGTGTGGCTGTCTACGAAGTTCGGTGCATGTCATTCCTACATCCTTTGCATGCATCGCCCGCAGTCTTTGGGTCAGTGCTACCCTTATTGACCTCAGTTTGTTTGTGGTGGATCCCCTTTCCAGAATTACGGGCTATCAGTTCGGGGATTCCGTTGTGAATCGCAACTTTCGGTCAGTGTAGGAAAACATGTCCAGGGAGCGAGATAGACTCGCTCGATTTCATTCCAATGCAGGTAGTCTTCCACTGATTGCCACTGCAGACGACGATGGGTTTGCAGTTGTTCATGAGGATGAGCTGGTTACAGTGTTCCCGCTGGAATTGGGTTCTCTGCTTGTTCAAAAAGAGGTGTATGACGAGGAAGGGAATTTGGATTCTGGGCACTTGGAAAAACCATTGGTTGGCGAGTGTGGAAGGAAGTGGAGAGTCCTTCTAGGCACATACCGGGTCCTTGGAAAAGAGAGAAGACAATCAGCAGGATCAGTAATTACCCCTGGCACTGCAGCATCGGTCGTGCAGCAGAATGACACAGTTCATGTGAAACAAGAGGTGAGAACATCCACTACATTCGTGACTCTTTCAGACTCGTCCTCGGAGGATGTTTCTGAGATTCCTCTGCCAGCGCAGACTCCATTCTTGGATGATGACGAATTGCAGGAGATAACGAGTGTCATTCCAAAATTGAAAGCCCTCGCAGGGGTGCCTGGGTGCAAGAGCGAGCTGCGTTTTGTTGATTGGGAGTCCCTTCGTGTGCAGCGGGTTCAATACGTGCCAGCAGAGTTTGATGGGGACATCTTGTTTGAGCTCAACCATCCCACATCTTCCAGTGGACTAGCTGGGCTTCTGCAGGGCATGGACAAGAAACATGACGGACACTCTTGGTGCAGGACAAAAACGTCGAACATCCACAACGACATTGGATTGAAATTTCGAAGGTCGGTTTGCGTTGGGCATTGCAAGTGCGTGAATATTTCTTGCCCTCAGCTGAGAAACAACGCTAAACCAAACGAAAGTGAGTGGGAAGGTGTGCCCCTGAATCCTTTCACCCCAGGGCTTGCCCCTCCCAAGACCAATATTTTTGTGTGCAGGTTCTGCAAACTTTCCCCGTCCTGTGTTTCTATGTGCCACGCTCGTATGTACCAGATGGCACACCGATGCAAGACAATGACTTGTGCCTGCATTCATATGGGTACACACGAGCATCCTGTGTCCAAAGGAAGTTGCAGGGATAGCGTGGATATCGCTAGAAATCTGCTGAAGCAGGAGTTCCACAATGCCCCTTGTGCAACACCTTCTGCTATAGCGCTTGCAGCCAGCAAGACATTCTTGGAAAAACACATACTGGGTGAAGGGGATGCGACACAACCAATGCTGGATGCAGATTCGCTTGATGCAGTGATGGACCATTTCTCCGTGTTGAGCTCTCCCAATATTCGAAACCAGGTGAATGCACTCAGAATGGGCACAGGCACTGCTGGATTCATGGACAACATTATGGACCTCAAACGGAGTAGTCGTTATGAATTCATTCAAAACAATATCTTCCCTAGCCAGGGCTCGTCCAAGGTGTATTTGTTCAAGATGTCCACAGTGGGTGAAGGCAGTGGTGTGAGCATAGTCCGCCAAATGCAACCTGGAGGAGATTTGGCTAAATGTTGGTTAATGTTTGATCACTGCAAACGGGTGAAGGGGTGGACAACCATGGCGTGCCATGTGTACGATCCAGTGTACCAGCGTGTGCTCTCCATAGCAATTTGTGATATGCAGTCGGAGGACACTGAATCCCAGATGCTCATATGGAATTCGCTCTTGACCGTCATGCAGCGCAATGGAATACAGAACACAAATTTTGCGGGCTTCATGGCTGATAGTGCACAGGCAAATTTCAATGTAGTGCGGCGCGTGTTTGGTTCGGGGGATCCTAAGGTCCCAATGGAAAATAGGGAGCGCACATGCCTCTTCCATTGGAGTCAATCTCTGGCACGTCATACAAAGCGCTGCATTCGCCCTAATCTTCAGTTGGAGCACAGAAGGCTCTGCCTCAAGTACAAAAATGCCACCTCAATGGGAGAAGCTGAGAGCACTTACCAAGCAATCCGGGCTGGTGGTTCTCCACATTTGGCATACATGTCCACCAGAGTAGTATTCAGGATGACATCTGGTACAATTTGCCATCTGGTATCCACCTGAAGGAGTTGGAGGACTGGTTGGTTTTCTGGCACTTCAGGTACAGACAATGGGGAGCTTTCATGACGACGGTAAGCCTCTTCAATCCCAGAAACACAAATTTAACTTTGCATCGTGCCTGTTCGTTTGGGGTTGTTGGATTGTCACTTGCAAAACCTCTTCCATTTCCTTTCGTTCCTCACATTTCCATGCAATGCCTCCTGCAGGACATGTCCTTGGAGGACTTGGCCGACATGCCATCCTGTAATTTGGCGGAGACTATTCACAACGCCTGGATGTAGCAGTCTACCAAAGCAGGACGTGACTTGTATGTGGCCACTGCTGATGACATGGTGCGGGCACTTACACAACAAACCAGGTACCGCAATTTTCTGATGGGACGGGGCGGAGGCAAGGGCCCTGATACGACTTTGTTGATGCTAAGGGCTGCCAGTAGGTCCGGAGACCCATCGAAGATGGCCAGAGCTCTGAATAGGTGCACTGAAGGCTCCCATTTGCAATCCAGGGTCCCCCATTTGGAAGGCGAGGAAATATTTGGATCATGCAAAAGGAAATTTGAACACTCCTCCAGGGTCGGATGGAGATTCCCATCGGCCGGACAGGGTCAATTTTTCTGTACCAAAGGTGTCTCCAGTGCAGACTAAGTCGTGTGCCCGCCCCTTCCCAGGTGGGTCCTCCTCCAGTGGAGCAGGTGCAGATCATGCAAACATAGCAGCAGGAATCCCATTGGAGGAGGTGGTGGCCATGGTGCATGAATCTGATTGCATTGATAGTGAGTGGCATATAGAACGCACCCCACCAAGATCTAGAGTGGCTTGCATGGCAATTTGGACCCCCTCTTTCAAGAAATGCAAATAAAAAATATGCAAAGGCTCCAGGGGGACTCCAGCTCCAACATTCACAGGGTTGTTCCGACCTTATCATAGTGGGGAGTCAAAAGATCACAAGTTCTAGTTCTGCCCAAACGATATGGCACGATGCCTCAAGGGAACAGTTCGTCCTTCGCTGATAATGAAGCCCCCTCCCCCCGCAATTTGGCCTGTGAAACTTGGGACGTCGCTGTCATCAACCGAGATAAGGTTGTCCGACGGTATGCTTTCAGAAACGATTACGAAGTAATCGTTTTAAGGATAGCTAAACCATGAACATCGTATGAATTTATCTCCCTGCATGCTGCTTAATCCTATTGATTAAGCTCAACTTACAGTCTCTTTGGCATAAAAGATCTTAGTCGAAAAGACTGAAGTCGTTAAGCAAATGGTAGTTAAGGCAAACAAGAACTATCCTGAGATGATACACATTCTCACCATCTCACGTTCTCTCATAATGCACATTCTCTCCATCTCACATTCACTCTACACAGAGCTACTTCGAATAGCATGGCTTTTCTTCAGAGTTCGTCACATCATCACAGAAGTACACACTGAATACACACTGATCACTGATACTCATACTCATATTGCTCATCTTCTAAGTTGCGTGTAGCCTTTTTATACTATGCTCAAAAGAGCCGTTACAGCCTGCGGTCGTTAATGACCGTTTGCCTAACTGCCTACGCAACCTAAAAGGTTTGCTAAAAAAGTGGCTCGTTGCAGTGGTCGTGAGCCATAGTGGTAAACGGTCCACTACTCCCTCTATTGGTTAAAGCCGATGCTAACGTGGCCGTGCGATATCGTGGTTCACGGCCCACGTCACTACACTACCCACTATTGCTCCCGTGGTAATGTACCCTTGTTCCATTTGCTAAGTACCGCGTACTTAGCCTTTTCTGCCCGTGACCAGGTAGTGTACATCCATCACTACCCGGTATGTCCTGTTGTGCCCCTCGCTGTCTGGCCCTCGTAGCATAGCCGTTATCATTTATCCCCCCCCCCCTTTTGAAATTGTGTCCGCACAATTTTGCTGTCTCTTGGGGATGTAAGGTGGTGGCATGCCCGTCTGCGGGGTAGGAAGTGTGTCCCAGGATTGTCATGGTGGCAGCTTCTTGTTCCTGTTGTCACTGTCTGGTTGCTCCTCTGGTTCGTGAGTAGGCCAGCTTTCGTCATCAGGGTGTTTTGCTATTCCTTCCCCACGTACCATGTCGATTTTGGTGGTCAAGGTTTCTCGGTAGGTTTGCAGCTCCTCCTTGGTCTAGGGTATAATGTGTTTAGTCACCTTGCTGCCCATTAACCAGTTAAAAGCTTGGATCCCTGTTTCTCTGAAAGGGTGGTCTCTGTCCAAGACCAATGGTGAAAAGTGGTCCTTCGCCTGGCGCCATGTTTCAGCATAGAGTGGTCTGTTTATATATGCTGAAGTGCCTGCTACTCTCTCTGGTGGCTAGAATTTGGGTAATTCCCAATGAGTATCTTTTTCAATACTCTCATAGCGCTACCAGCTTCCCCTCATTGTCACGAACATCCGGTACAAGTAACTGCCAATATAGAAACTTGGGCAGCCCATTACAATGTCTACTGCCGGGGTAGGTTTAATCTTCAATTGCCCCACTGCCCACATGTAAGCTACCAGCTCCTTGTATTCCAGGGGAGCCTGGCGCCAGAATTCAACCAATTCTGCCCCTGACCATGTCTCCTCCTTAGCCAGTGGCCTCATCCTGTATCTCAGAGGGATAAGAGTTTGATTGAGCAGATGCAATTGACCCAATGATCTGCAGGGGTTTAAGGTTTTGAAGACCTTCTCCAGTATTTCTGGGATTTGGTGGACTGGGACTACCATCATTTTAAAGTATTCCTCCGAATACTTTAGCCACTCCTCATCCTGCTTGCATGGCATGATTTGGAAATCATCCACTGCTACCGAAGTTGATGCTACCAGTACACTTGGTAGTGTTACGGGGTTTACCTCTTGAGTAGATAGCCCTGCTGTGGCCTGCACTAGTGTTTGTTGACTTGGTGGTGGTGTTTGTGTTGGTGTTGTTGTTGTTGATTGTATCGGTGCTTCTCGTTCATGGTCTTGCTCCTCTTGATCATCTTCGTCCATGAGCTCCCCTTGTTCTGGAATTGGTGGCAGGAATTCCTCATGAATGTCTGTCACCAACTTCGCCAATTGACATTTCATCTGCCTCACCATTGCCCTGTTGAGTTTCTTCATCTCCAGTTCACTCCCTTCATTCAACCAGGCTCTGGCCAAGGCTGCGTCTGCTGCATCCAGCCCTACTTGCAGTGTCAGCTTCTCCAGCTGCTGTTTCCATTCTTGTTCATTGCCCATGGCAATGTCTCTTTCTGTGGTGGCTGTGAACAGCTTACTTTCAGCATTCTCCCTTTCCCTCAGCAGTGTAGTTTTGCTTGTGAGCCACTTGGTTCCCTAATCTCTGGCAGTCTTTAGCTGTCCCTTGAGTGTCTCCCCCTGCTGCTTAAGCGTATGCACTTGTCCTGTGAGTGTTTCCACCTCTGTCTCTGTTTTCCGAGATCGCTCTCGCTCTGCATCGAGGTCGGCTTGGACATGGCGTGTTTCGTCTCGCTATCTTTGCCACTTCTGCTCCCACTCATCTCTGCGTTGGGTCAAAGTGTTGTATTGGCGAAGCAAGGTCATCTTTTGATCTTCTAACGTTGCGATTGTAACCTCGTGGTTACATACTGTTCTTGTTGTTGCCAATTCCCTCTGGTGTTTCTCTTTGATGTGGTCTAAGATCATGCTCAGGTTCTCCAGGCTAATGTAATCTTTGGCCCTATCCATACAAGCCGTCACTTGACCCAATGCATGTATTGCCTGCAGAATGACATTCTATGGCGTTTCTTCCAACCCTGTGTCCCATGCTGTTGTATCCAGAACTTGTTGTGCTAGTAGTAATTCCAAATTGGAATTACTGTCTTGCTGCTGCTGATTCGGTGCCTCTTGCACCACTTGCTATTGCTGCTGACTGGGTGCCTCTTGCACCATCTGCTGTTGCTGCGCCACTATGTCTCCCTCCTCTGTTCCTGGTTGTGTGGCCTCTGTGTGTGCTGCTTGCTGGGCTTCGGTGTTGCCATGGCTAATTTCCATGGGCGTTGCTTCGTTGGTCTGTGGTTGGTTCCCTCCTTTTGGCTATTGATTCTCCCCTTCTCTCTGCATTGGGGAATCAGCCGTTGAGTTGATGATGTCCTCTGCTGCTGCACTTGTGGTTGCTTCGTTGATCCGGGCTTTCTTTGCAAGTCCGCCCTCTTCTCCTTCTTGACCTGCTGCCGAGTCACTTCCTTCTTCCTCCATCGTATCTACCCGCTGCATAATCCCCAACGTCGTTTGCTCTTCAAGTGTCAGATGTACAGTGTGTCAAATCATTTGGAGTAACAAGGGAGTGGCCATGTTAACAGTCGCTTCCTTCTTTTTCTTTGTCAACCGGGTCAATTCTTGGGTTAACTTCTTCAATAAGAAGCTTGCCCAATTCACGATTTGCCCATTGAGGCAAATCAACACTTGATCGATTAGCTCCTTTGTGCAGTAGATGTGGTTTTTCCTAAGGCAAAGCAACGTGCTAAGTACCGGGGCTATCTTCCTAAAGCCGAGGCTTTTGTCGTGACTGCATGTGTAGCCCTGATATGCTTGGTTGAGATTCTCAAACAAATCTGCAAGTACAAACCGTGGAGGTTTGCCGCTGTGCGCCGGTACATCTAGACTGGGAAGGTGAAACACTTCCGCCAAGTACTTCTCCGTCAGTAGAATGTGAGTGTCGCGGACATTTGTGCTCCGAGTGCTGGTGTTGTAATTCTCCAAGAAGTACATGTATCTCTGTTGTTAACAAGGCAAACCAGTTTGCTGCTTGTTCCTCCATAAAGCCACAACACTTTTCATAAAGGCCTGAAAATGGTGTACCGGGCTTTGTCAAAAAATTCTACCATGATCAATCTTGTAACCAGATATCTTTATCACTGAAACCACGGGGCATTCACTAGAATGTTTGTAATCTAGGAATCATTGCATAAGACCTTCTTCATAAGCGAAACCATAACCAAAAGATGAGGTCAAAGTTTAAAGCGTATCCCCCATTGAAGCTATTTCTGAAGCGGCGGTGTGCAGCGACAGTAGATCGCAGCCCACTCATCCATTCTGCTCAGTCCAGATCACCTGCAAGCTCTGTAAGTCACATCAAGTGAAGTCCCTCACCTGCGCCCGTCCCAAAAATAAACACAAAACATGTTTTGTGCGTTGGTGAGGATGCGCGAGGTGAGTCGCAAGACTTCACAGTTGCTATCCATGTCAGAGGTGAGCTACAAAGCAAAAGAGAGCAATTGGACAAGCATAAACATAAACAGCCAAAAACTTTCAAAGTTAGTGGAACTAGTGGATTTTTGCAGTATAACATCCAAGATCTGGCATATAACAAAGCAAAACACAGTAGCTTTGTTGTAGGGGAGAGAAAACAAGCCTCCACAGATCAGTTATGGCGCCGCTGCAGCATAAGTGCACAATGAAAGATATCTCCGGAAAGCATAGCAGCGGCTCGGCTGCCAGCATGTGGAGTGAAGACACCAACAAGGGAACTCCTCATTCAGCTGCACCTACGCCTCCCAAGGAGATCAACAACGCGGGATTGTGCAGCGATTCAAGCCGCCATTGCGCAGCTCCAGGAAAATCACAAACCCAGGTGTCGGGCTGTTTAGGTTTAGAGAGGTGAACCAAAATCGTTTCCCCGCGATTTTTCATCCGGTCTGGATGGAAAATCGGCTCAGCTGATAGGTCATTTTGTAGTTTTTCATCCATAAAGGATGACTTCCGTCGGTTTCCAAAATATCATCCGGTATGGATGACATCCGTCATGGATGAATAATTGAGCCAGTCATCAGGTTTTACGTAGTTATACGAAAAATACTCGGCTGTCCATTAGTCATCCATCCAAAAAAAATTCTTAAGGTTTCCATCCATTATGGATGAAACCCTACTAGATCCATTAGGGATTATAAAAATTCCACACTAGGTATAGTACTGGAAAAAATGTTAAAATCCCAAACATGTATCTGGTGAGAGGGAGAGAGAGGGAGAGAGAGGGCTCCCGCCATCCAACCCCTGGTATGGTAGTCCTTTACGGAGTGAGTGTGGTATGCACTCAGCCCGTAAGGGAGCGCATACCAGACCCCTTCACGTAAACCTCTTCCTCTACATTGTATTTTTATCCTTGGTCTTGAAATACCATAAGGATAAAATGCCTCCAATCTCTCCTCCCATACCAAGAATGAACAATGGTATAGGGATTATGAGTGTTCCTCAACCAAGGGCAGCAAACAGCTTGTAACATGCCAACATCGCCTTCACAAGTCAGGACATGCATGAGTATAGGAATTATCAGTGTACTTCAGCCAATGGCAGCACAATACTGCACATAATTTCACCCAGTTAGCCAATTTTCTGGTTACAGAAGCAAATTTCCTAATAGATAAAATCATACCATATTAGGGATTTAGTGCTCCATATTACCGACATGGAGGTAAGGTGGGCTGATACCTCATGGTCAAGTGATCAATGACATAACAAGAATACAGCTGGACAGGTAGAGTCATGACTTTTCCATGTTACATCTTAGCCGTTGAACAAGCTGTTGTTTCCAGGTTTCTTTGCTCGCTATACAGACCTCATCGAACAAATTGATAGGCATTGTAATCCTCGGTATAGGGTCGTCTCTACGGCGCCGAGGTGCTTGTGGAGGACCGAGGTATGTCAACCACACCATTGTTCGAACCCGGGTTGGGTGGCTGTACAGCTGTATAAACGTTCGCTGCGGCATTCAACACCTGAATCTCAAGAGATCATAGCAGAATGCAACAAATTGGGATACTTGAGGACAAATTGCACGATGGCCTACGATAGTGATCAGTTCGAATGTCTCCCAATCTCCTTTCATGATCGGATCCTTCAATGGTACATATCTGGTTTCTAATACTGCCGACTTCCTGTATATCACATGGCGCACTTGATGGGCCGCCAAGCATCAATCTTACTCATGCTACTGTACTGCTGCCTCTTCTACATTATTGTACTAATCTCTTCTCTAGGTCCACTCAAGATAATCCAGTTGACACTGGCGCTTTCTCCTAATCCTCGTTTCCCTGATGTCGTCTCTCTCATCCCTATCTTTTTCGTAATCTAAGAACTATTTGGCTCTTGTTTCTGCTACCCAGCCTTGTACCCTCAAAAGCTGGTAGATTAGCTCATCTTCTGGAGCCGATCTTTTCTAATCACCGCTCCAACATTATTATATCACTAAACACCTAAACCTTCCTTGGATGTGCCTGCTGTCTAAGTATTTAATATATGGACATGTGGCCCGAATCAAGTCTTGATAAGATTTCAAAGGCCAAAAACGTAATTACAAAGCGTCTGCTTAGTCATGTGCCTTAGTGTCCTAAGGCGGCGGTTTATCAGCCGTTGATCAACCCCAAATCCATGGTCTGCACGCTGCCATCCCATCGTCATCCATCCTGCTCTTCCGTCGTCCATCCATGGCACTTTGGCAACAAAACAGAGTTCGGCCCTGATAAAGGAACCCTTCCAGCGCTGACTGTTCATATTCTGTCCATCCCTTCTGTCGCGATATTCATCCTTCTCACTATTTGTTCGTGCTCGTGCTCTTTCATCCATGTCCACCTTTACCATGCTCTTATCACTGATCGGTCATTCATCCGTTTGCTTCCTTCCTTCTTCCCAACTTTCTACGTATCATCAACTATTTGCAAAATATAAGAGCGTTCCCCGTCACCAGTTTTACCCTTACAGAATATTTGGAATATCTTTTTTTCTGCTCTCCGGACATCTACAACTCCACCTCCTCCAGAGAAACCCATGTAACAGGAGTCTAGGAGTTGGAGAATAACCAAGACATCGTATGAAATACACATGTCGATGGGATACGGCCCCATGCACCATCGTTTCATACCACTATAAATGGAAAGACTACTCAAACAAAGCCCCCTCAATATGGCAAAATCTGTTGGATGACACGAAGTTTGCAACCTAGAACATAACGCCCAACTAGTTATTGACTACTATAGACACATACCCACCAATAACAAAGGTGGTGTTGGAGATTGTTCATCTAGATGAGGTAGAGAATGGGAGTGGGAGATATCTGACGTATTTGATGGATATGCTGTGGAAGGCGGAGATTCGTGTGGGCTCTGAATGGAACTGTGGTAAGAGATCTAAAGCATTTATGCGAGGGTTTAGGGTAGTTTTTAAGACCTCTAGGAGAGATGGCAGAGGAGGGTTTGGAGGTGTTCTAAATGTATATAGAGGGTCTGTGAAGTTTGAAGTTGGGGCCTAGATTGTAGCTCAAGACGAGTATTAGTGTGCTCATGAGTTAAGGTCAGATGATGCATATCTTGCTTACAACTTGAATCAATGATGTGTCATACATGGTATACATTACTTGTTTGTCCATGTCATTATTCTATTCAGACAACCAGCATGTAGCCCAGTGGTAATGGGCATTTACCACGTTGGATGTGGTTGTGGGTTCAAAACCACGGTCTGGTGTGTCATGAAGGTGTCCACTCTTCAGCTGGAAGGTACTAGCCCTTGTGGTGAAGAGACACCATATATTACGCTCCCTTCGAGAGGCGTCATCCTTTTTACTTTCTATTCTATTCATTTGAAGATGGTTTAGGTTCCAACTTTACCTTTTTTAAGGGGCCCTGCTTAACCACACGCATAACTAACAGCCACTTCGCCTTGCGGCTCCCGCCCCCCTGGGGGCTGGGCCCTATTACCCTCTTTATATACTCTCTCAAGATGGTGGGGGAGACTTGTAGCCGGGGCCCACCGCCTCATCCTACTTCTGGAAAGCTCTAGAACTAGAAGGAGGGTCCACCCTCCTACTGCTAGCCTCTACATGTTGCATCACATTTCACCCAATCCAACACAGGTGCCCTCCCTCCCCATTGGCTGCTCCAATCTTCTCCCTTTTTTCGACCTTCAGGAATAGCCTCTCCCAAAATTTGGGACCTTGGGACCCTTATTTATTTATTTATTTTTGCATCACTCATTCCCTTCAACATATTTCCCAAGGTGTCCTCTCCAAAACCAGGGAGAGACCTAAAGAACCATAAGAGTCCTTGGATTTGTAGGCATCAGTTTTCATCATCATGATACAGATCACCACCATCTGCTGTTCATACACTTGTCCGATGCAATATTGAAAATCCTTTCAATAGAATCAGATTGACCTGGAGTTACACAATGAAGACACAGTAACAAGACATTCATTCTGACTAGTGCAACATGTGGGCAGCATCAAGATGGCAGCAGTTTAAGCAGTCATGAGAAGTACAGTAGATGACAAAACATGTTGACAACTGCACTATTTGCAGTGAAGAATAGAATACATACGGATCATGGATCCCCCTGAAAACCTTCATTGCATCACGGTTTGCTCAACACAAAATGGCTCTATGCAAGACAGCTAGCTGTGTAGTGAACACATACTCTGCAAATCAGCACCAGGCACAGCTTTTTTGCATTCAAAGGCTCCCAACTTTCCAGTGTTGACTCATCAAGCAGTGCTCCATTTGTAGAAAGAACGATAGTCTCCAGCTCCATAATCCATTCCAGCAAAGTCCCCAGTGACAAAGAATCCCGCCAGGAAACAGCTTCTGGCCCATCCTTTTTAACCTCTTAATTAAACATATATAGAAATTTGTGAAAGTGAACTGGAGCTATTTCCAGATATTCCAAACCAAGGCCCCTCAAACTTGATGTATTATGAACCAACTCCACAGCCATTGATGAATGTCCTCTGTCAAAATTAGTATTTACCGGCCCCATCGCTGACCCCCAAGGGGTATCATGTTGGAACCTGACTGCATGGGGCCCCCAAATCCACGCCCGCCAAAACCTCTCCCACGATGATGGAACCCTGAAAAAGACGAAAAGAGTATCATCCAGCCCTACGGTTTAGTCACATGGAGAACAAGAGAGGAGAAGAGAACGTTATAAAACATCATTCCCAGGTAATTTGAAAAGAATATTGCAGTACTATTCTACCTGAGCCATTGAGTGGTTTTCTGAGGTAAAATGACAGTGAAATAGCTATCACCTGTCAGCATAACACAACTGGGTTTCAAGGGAGTGTGTTAGATCAAGAGGGCTGACAACTACTTCAATAATATCTCCAAATCTACTAATATAGAGGGATTCCATGTTAAAAAAACTAACGATCTCACATGAGGACAGATGCCGTATGCTATGAACAAACTACAGGATTGATACCTTCCCACCAGATTCAAAGGAACGGAGTCCCGACATGGTTTCTTACAACACTTACAGCACCATAGACAAAGACAATTATGTGGACCATGCATCAATCTGTTGACAATTCACCAAAGAGGATAACGCCGGTTTCCCTCTGTCACCCAAGAAAATGTGCTTAGAACTATTAAGAATGAGATTTTCACCATCAGTATGAGAAATGTACTGGCTGGCATGTAAGGGAAAAGTGTTCAACAGCTTTTGTTCTCCTCAAGGAAAAATCAAGAACTTCCATTGCATAGGCATATATGGACCCAAAAAACCAAACTGATGCATACAGAAAAAATGAAACAGTCACCAACCTCCACCCCCACCGCGATTGCTGCCCACCATTGCTGCCAGCTCTGGGTTGATGGGCTGCCCTGCCTCCGAAAGAATGGAGAGGAGCTCCTTGGCATGCTTCGCATTTGCTGCTGTGAAGAAAGTGTAGGAGCTTCCCTTGGCACCAGCACGCCCAGTACGGCCAATACGATGAACATAGTCCTCGCAAGAGCCCGGGAAGTCATAGTTGATCACACATTTGATATCTTTCACATCTGTTTTTAAGGGCCCCATCTCAAGTTAGTCACACCAAGGGATAAAAAGGACGCTTGTGCTCTCCTTCAACCCTGAGTTAGTGTGAACTACCCAAAATGGAAGCCCTGCTTGCAGCCCCTGATTATCAATGCAGGCTGGCATATGACTGCCCCAGAGGTAGCACGACATCTAGAGTAGGGACTGCATGGCGCATGAATAGCAACCGAAGCCATCAAGCACTAAAAGAACGATCTACAAACTCAAAACATCTAGAGCTTTGGACTTCAAGACCAGAGACACTGGAGAGTGAACTATTGCTTGTCATGACACCTTGTCCATCTGTTGTCACAGATGATTATAACTTTTCCACAAGAGCGATTGATTTCCAGGGTTTCAGATTCAACCTCCTTCCTACTGCCATAGGTCCATTCAGTGCATCCCCACTAAGACTAGAGTTCAAGCAAATGACCCAATACCATGGTCAGGTGGCAAATTTCACCAGAGAAACTTATGACCACCACACAAACTGGGGTCAATGAGCAACAAATAGGACATGGGGACTCATGATGTGTCAGGCACAAAAGGAACATTCAGGTGGAACCTAGACAACTCCACTTCAATGGGTGGAAAAAACTGACACCCACATGCTGGAATGAGGGAAGCAAGCAGGGCTCCGCGGCCACAAGTCTGTTCTTTAGCTCCTGTGTTGTGTATCATCCCTCACAGCAGTGTCAGTATATCTCTCACAATATTCCTTTGTCCTTTACAACCTTCTTCACCTTGAAACCTAAAGTAAATTAACAGACTCCAACTGTGCTTCACACTGCATAATATCCTGGGTGTGATGCGGCTGCTCCTTATCCCTGCATTGAGGATTGAAGCCTAATTAGAGTGTGAAGGAAGGACCAAAGCCTCTCCAACCCGCTCTGGGGCGTCCAAATTTAAAAATTTGTTCTTTCCTCAAAACGGTGGGTATGGATGGGTGATTCCATGATCTCTACTGCATGATAAAGCTGCCACATGGGTCATGCATCCACCACTCTGGCATTGTTGAGGGCCTCTGATTAGATGACAGCACACCATTGCACCTAAGCCTCCCTTTCCAGATAAACAGATGTAATCCATTCCCGGGGATACCAACTGACATGCCCGACAAAATTTCAATGAATGTAGTCTAATCTTGTTCTCAATCGTTCGGACCTCCAAGCTCTTTGAGACTGCCTGCTTATGTGATTTTACTAGTCAAATTTGCTATTTGTTTCACCAGATTCATCACACACCGCAGGACAGCCAGGCGCACGGTGCATGCCCACCTTGCAGGGATAAGGGCCACAGAGAACAAGTATTTGCTGTGGATGGATGAGTATCTCGACCGGGCTGCACATGGGAAGCCAGCAATCCGAACAAGCGTGCATAAAGTATTGCAGTGGCGGCGGCTCTCTTTCTCGCACCCCGTGGAATCTCTTTCATCACTGTTCAGTTCTTTCAGAGATACAAGAACCCTAAAAACCGCCGCCATGCCACAAGCACGCCATCAGAATGCCAGCTGGCCCGCAGCCCGTCCGCTTTTCTCACGCACCCTGCAGAGCAACAACACGGGCGGCTGTGCCTTCCCCACACATGTTGCAGCTTTCACTCAATGCTATTTACCCAGAATTAGTTCCTTGCCCAATGTTAACCTGGGATTCCAAAAACTTAACCCCTTCCCCCCCTTCCTCTCCTTCCCCCACCCTGTATCTCTGTGACACAGGAGTTGGCCACCTACAAGATTGAAGTTCAATACCGACCACCCAAGTGCCTCTGAGTTGATAAGCAAACACAAGGGTAAGTCCTCACAATTACAAAGTGAATAAGGCCCATCGAGCCACTTGCTAAAAAGAAGCCTTCCCTCCAGTTACAAGAAGGAAACCCAGCAACATTGGCCAACAACTTCAATTCGGGTTAGGTTTCAGTCCTCGCATATATGGGGCTCCTTGGTCTGCAGCCAGTCTTTCAGACTGGCTACTCGGAGAGAAAGCCAATCTGTGGGTGGGCCTATGAGGAGGGCACAGCAACCCATGTGGTTGCCCATGAGGACCCACCCTACAACTACTAGTATGCCAACACTTCACACCCGATAGTCTTCTCATAATCGTACAACTTCAACAATCTACTCCCCTATTATTCACAATTGAGCTCTCTGTTTCTCTTCTTCGCCACTATATCTACTTTCATCCACAAATCAGAGAGACAAAGGATAATTCTACTTACCATCAATACAGTGGCATACAAATATCATCACAATGCAGTACATAGCAATCAAACAATGATGCCACCCTCACCCATGCATGTAGCTGCCTAAACATACCCAAACCACGAGCAGCGACGTCAGTGGCCGTCATTATAGGACTTTTGCCAGCTTTGAACTCTGACAAAACCCAGTCGCGCTCAGCCTGAGACTTGTCACCATGAATAGAGAGAGCAGGCCATCCATCCATGCGCAGCTGCCGAGTCACCTGGTCGCATCCGCGTTTCGTCTCCATAAAAATCAGCAGCCTACTTCCATCCATGATCTGCTCCAACAGCTTTATCAACCTGGGAGTGCCATGCACAAGTCAGAAAACACTACTGGAGACCCACTTAAACACTCCATATGATAAGAACAGGGATTTAGATGTAACAAGGAGAGGCATAGCAGAATGGACACTAAACCGGACATCATAAATGCTTAAGGGGCATTTGCAAAAGGAGATCCTCCAAGGAAAGCACACAGCAGGAGAGAGGGCTGCCCGAAGGCACTTAAAATGTCTGCTTCATGTGCTTGTACAGACAAGCCCTTTGCCAACTTGGAGAAAAGAGAAACTACAAACAGAACACAGACTGTGCAAAAGCTACAACCTCATCATGCAAAGGTGCTTGCAACGAAGTGAACAACACTCACTTGGGATACTTTTCATACTCGGAGACAACCTCAACTATTTGCTCAATAGCATGATTTGCCTTCAAATCTTGGGAGCCGATTGTCACCTGTCATGCAAATGCCAATAGTTCAGTAATACAAATATGCACATCTTCATGACATTTCCACAAGCAAAACCAAACTCAATGAGCAGAAACTTTGACTTTGATACAAATTATGTGCCAAAATAAACATATACAGGGTAAAATGAGGTGGAAGCCATGAAATTCTAGCTTTATCAGCTACCAGTCATCACCCATTCCCAAAGGTTAGAACTTTTCACAGATGCACGGAATGTTTACCTTATACGGTTCATTCAGGAACTGTCGAGCCAGAAACTCTACTTCCTTAGGCCAGGTCGCACTCCAGTATAGTGTCTGCCGATCTGGACGGATCTGTAGTACACAGCGACCTCATCCCAAATCAGCCACAAGCCATATTGATTCACACTATAACAGTACCATGAGTCTTTATGACCCAGTGACGGATGTCCAGTGTGCCAGAGTGTTAGGACAACAAAACCCTCCTATCAACAAACATCGATCACCTCACTAAAAATGGCATTTACAAATGCAAGTAGCGTTAAGACTATGCACAGATGCCAGCCAATTGCATTGCAATGGACTGTTTAAATGCCATAAGAATGTACTCATAAGACGTTGTTTGCCGTAGCCTTGTTTAAATGCCATAAGAATATGTTTAAGACGTCAATTGGATTTTCTTTCCCACCAACGAAATAATATGAAGAACCCTAAACTCATAAAGTACACCAGCAGCATCTTACCTGTGAAACAATTTTCCTAATCTGAGGTTCAAACCCCATGTCCAACATGCGATCAGCTTCATCCAGTACTAGGTAGGTCACCCTACGCAGATTGGTGTGGCGGCCTTCTAGCATATCAATCAACCGACCTGGTGTGGCTATCACAATTTCCACACCTGCCAAGAAAGAGATCCATCATATCATCCATCCACCCATCCATTATGTCAAGTAAGGTATATATTCATGCAAGGGCGAAGAAACTCCACTTTGAAAGTTAGAACAACAGGTTCTCTTTCAAAGAAGAGACAGACCCTTCTACAACACCTTAACAACATCAAACAACAAGTACCAAGAGCAGAAAACCACCAACTAAACGAACCTTTCTTGGATACTAGGGAGTAACTGCTGAGACTCCCAACTGAGTTCATCAGTAATAGAACGTGGGAGCAAGCACTCAATGTACGTCATCTCTTTAGGTTACAGGACGATGACTTCAGACAAACAATTCCCAAGCAGCAACTGGAACATTACCAGTTTTGAAAACATTGTGTGCAAGGATGGACATGGTTAGGTTGAAATTCAAGCAGAAAGCAGACCTTTTTGGAGATCCCGAATCTGCGGTCCTTTTGGGGCACCACCATAGATACACGTATTTTTAATCTTCGATGATGCACCAAACTTGGTGCATTCTTGCTGAATCTGAACTGCCAGCTCACGCGTTGGGGCTAATACCAGCACTATTGGCCCATCTCCAGGAGCTAGAACCACCAAAACAAGAAAGTAACTTAACATGTCAACACTCCACAGTCACTACAATACATGCTGCTTGAAACTTTGAAATAATAGTATACAAGTACGTCTGACACCTGCATTCATGATTTCTGATGAAAGAGGCCAAAGTAGAGCTAAAAACCACTGGTATATGGCTAGGACTTGCCAAACACCAGTAGAAGAGGGCAATGAAAGAGAAACACTGGCACAACTATTGAGAACATTGTGTGGGAGTAAGCTCTGTAACATTCGGTACCGAGATGCCTGCCGCAGGAGATCTGGGTGGTAATCAAGAGCTGTCCAGGTAAAAAAAAACTTTGAAGAAAAAGGTTCAGTTAGCACCCTTGAGGATTGACATGATTTCGTCAGTCATCAAGATCACTAAGGACACTGGGCCAAGGGAGAAACATCTTTAAAATACATGTAGCACTGTACATGTAGCTCGCCAGCAAGAGTTGCTTATTCACAGGACTTGTGGTCAGGTGAGAACATGGGGTAAGCTGAATCACAACACTTTGATCAACCGTCTGCAGATCTGAGATCCGCCACTAGGAGGTTGAGCAGCCAAAGTGCAACCCAACTCTTTGTCGAGTGCCATCAAAATTATCAACCAGATTACACATGACCACAAAACCCTCAAAAGTCAACCAACTCCTGAAATGGTGTTCAACCTTCTTTGTTCAAATTCGCTCCTCCTCCAACAGCTGTTGCAATTTGGAAACAAGTGTGATTGGCCAAAACAAGAGAAGGAAGCCACCACATCTTAACACTACTACTTTAAAGGATACAAACTTGGATCCCTTCGAAGGTTTCATGCACGCAAGAGTGAGTTCTGCACAAAGGGGTAACTTCAACACCCTTAAGGGACTCCTTCTCAAGCATACAGGTAACTGGCAACCAAGTACCATTTGCAGCATAGCTTGGAGAGGTTCTCTATAGAATCTTGCCCAATCCAGTGTTCTTACCAAGTAATGTAAAAGATGTAATGGCCTCAATGTCCACAGCCCTCTGCTGTACGCATTGCTGGAAAACCTAATTGGAAAACCTATCTGAAACCTATCTGGAAAACCTAAAGCAACAATTTTTTTTAACATTATTCTTCACCAACAGTGAAGCTGAAGGAAAAATACTCACCAAGATATGGTTGGGCGTTGACATGCACAATTGCAGGTAAGAGGTAAGCAAGAGTCTTCCCAGATCCAGTTTCAGCAAGTCCAATCAAATCGCGACCTTTCAGTGCCATGGGCCAACCTTGGGCCTGAATGGCTGTTGGCTCTGTGAAACCTGCCTTGAGCACCTCATGTAAAACATAGTCTGCACAAATCTTGTGAGATGTTTACACCTCAAATGGAATAAATTCTACAAAATCTTCAAGTATGAAAGTCCCCAGAAAGCCCATCGGTATAGTCACCGTAGCTCTTCCTGACACCTTGGAAATCCCTCTGTCATTCAACTGCTCTCTTTTGAACTCAAGCAGATACGAACAGGTGAATGTGGCCCTAACACCCTGTATATGTGTCATGACAACCAGCACCTTCCAGATAGGAAACAGATAATAATTACAGAAAGTACTTGTAAGATGCTCGCCGTAGCCTTCTGGCCATAGACCCCGCGCCCAGTTTGGGCGGAACAAAAGGGATAAGGGATCAGACACTACCTCTATGAGGGTCCACTCCACCTTATAAACAATTAATTCGCGTTTGCCTTCACACAAGCATTAATCTGCTGTGTGTGAGCTGCCCAGCCATTAGACCCCAACAGGGCCAAGGCTTAAGGCTCAGCCTCAAGAGTTTGAAAGTTGGTGAACAGAGGTGCAGGGACTATGTTCTTGATGGTCCTGAAGAGGGTCACTCTCTGATAAGAATGCCCCGGACATTGTATCAGAAAATGGATATTGCCTTCAGGCCACCTGAACATTGGGCATTGACAATCTCTTTCCTCTCTGCATCTGTTTGCTGTTCAAAGGTAGACTCCTACCCCTGAGGTTAAATTTCAGTCTAGTGCCAAGGGTCGTAGGACCTTCCGTCATCCTTAAGATCCTCACCCATGTCATAAACTGAAAACAAGTTCAGGGGATTTTATATGCCTAGCTTAGTTTTGTTCAGACATTCAACCTGGCCTTAGACACTTCAGCCTTCAATTCAGCTTCATCTAGCAGGGTCAGTTCTTCTTGCCTAATACTCAGGTCCATGAAAATCTCCTCTACCCTTTTTACCAGGACTTAGCCTGTTTAACAGGACAGTCTTGCTTCCAGGAAATAGAGTCAGGTATCCTGACTGACCCCACAATGTGACCCGAACCAGCCACGTTAGTTGTTCTAGAGCACGCTAGGCTTTTCTCTGTTGCCTTTCATATATAGACAATGACATCATTCAGACTTCTGAATAAGGTTGAAGAGGAGGGCAAGCACCTCTACCATAGAGGATCACGACCATGCTCAATTAGTTCATTGACAATGCCATCACACCCACTGGCGTCATAGCGCTTTAAGTGTTCAATTCTTTCAGCAATGTCAGAAGAACTCTGGGCGCATGGTATCCCTTTGAGATGTACTCCAATCATCAGGGCCGTCTTGGAGCGTAGGAACAGTTCTTCCTACTGTATCCTTCCATTCTTCAGAAAACCATCACTGTTAGAGATAGATCCCCGTGAAGAAGGCTGTAGTCAAAGATTTTCACTATCTCAACTGTAGTGCACCCTTGTTATTCCTTAAAGTGTGTACTAGCTGACACACACTGTAAGGCCAACTATCTTTTCTCATTACCACCGTGGTGGTTCAAGTTGTTGTAACGGTACAACTCTTCCCAATACATTTCCTTCTGATCCCTTACTAGCTGATTTACATCTTTTCGCAGCTGTGAATATCTAGACCACAGGTCTATGTCATCTTTGATATTACAGCAATCCGTATAAAGCGCCCATCTCTTAAGCTTGATCTAGTTGGTACACCAATTCACTGCTCTTCCGCACACAGTTAGTTTCCTTCCGACGATCTTATCAATGACAAAACTTTCCCAAGAGTCAAACAGCTCTTTCGAGCTCACTTCTTGGAGCGATTGGATGAAGAGTGGGACAGGCTCTTTCAAGGCCTGGACATATTCTATCTTGACCTCTTCCATTTCTACACGCCACTTTCGAATTGAACATTTCACAGATCTCTTGGTGTTAAGAATACACCTTTTGATCTCAGTCCAGACAAGAAAGTGGTCAGAAGTACCAATATTGGTTCTATCAACTTTGGCACAACTCCTTATCCACAATAATATAATCCACAATGGACCGATCCCCCAAGAAAGAGAGAGAGGCACACACACCTGGAAAGGAGGCTTCTTCAAAAGTGCGCACAGGTTTGGGGACAGTGCGGCCTTCCACTGTGATTTCACGCCTCCGGCGATAGGCAGCTACATCGTCATCTGGCAAAGCCGAAACTGATGGATGCTCAACATAGAAGTTCTTCTCAAAGGGGATAAGATTGTCAAACTCCTGGGCAGGAAGGGATATGTTGTCCAGATCACGCTTGTTACTCCCATATCCACCTCCCCCACCACCAAACCCTCCCCCTCTTCCCCCATAACCCCCTGCACCCCTTCCCCCTCCACCATATCCTGAGCCACCTCCATAACCTCCTCCAAAATCACTGCAGTTTTTGCACAGCCCAATTGTGTCAAGAGACAAACAGTGTGACATGTCCAGAGCAGAGCTCTAGCAAACAAATATCAGAAAGGACTAATATTGACCTACATCACCTCCTGTATTTTCTACTGACATCCTTCTTCACTAATCCCAAACCAATGGCACACATATTCTCATATATAACAAGGATTAACCAGGTAATAGCTGTGGAAACCTGTCTTGCTACATCCATAATTTCTTCCACCTCAGGACACATGGTTGAAAAATAATTTGATCCGATGGATGTGGTGCTGCCTGTACCGGCAGCTGAGTGAGGCTGTCTTTCTCACACAAACGTGCACCCCACATGTTGATAGCAGAGAGAAAACAGTCGTGATAACCATGAAGAGGGGTGACAAGAGAAACATGTACCTCTTTCTTTCCCGAAAAGAGGAGGAGTCGCCATATCTTCCATCAAACCGGCTCATCGTGAAAAAGCTTCTGACGAACTATCAAAATAAGTACCCCCTGTTGAGCCAAAGGGGTAACCATCAAGCGGAGCCTGTCCATACTCGCTAACATTCATAGCAATCCCTTTAAGAATATTCTGCCGAGACTTATGAAACCTACAAGCAGCTTTTAGTTGCAAGACACGTACACCAAGAAACCTAACTCCATTTGTGCCTCTGCTACGCTGTAGAGCGTCTACTCCATTAAACATGCAGATATATGCATGACGGCCACTTTGTCAGATGACATTATGCCCAAAGCTCCGATATAAAATTACCGGACACACTTACCATACTTCGATTGGACAATAAACAAGGCGTGTCCCGAAGAACGCAGCCGGGGTTAAGAGAAAGGATGCGGGAGAAATAAGGAAAAGAGAGAACTTACCAACCTTTGAATAGGCAGCCACCAGGAGCTGGACGCTACTCGAGCAGCAAAATCTAGGGACGGTAACAGCAGCAGGCATTCGTGATCACTAAGAAGGCTGCCAAAATATGTCAGAAAAGAGACGCTTTTCAACGATAGAGAAAAAAAGGGAATGGAGATGGGGGGTGCCACACAGACGCAGCAAAGGCCACGACCGACCACACACGCAAGGGCCACCGTCCACACACGGATCTTCGTAGCTGATTTGCTCTTCCGTCTCTCTCTGTGGCTTCCCAACTGTTTGCCTTTCGCCTTCCCCTTCATGGATGATATATTGCCAGCCCTAAAACCAAACACAAAAGTCTTTTAAGTGACGACACGTTTTAACTGATTCCCTTAGTTAACGCGACGAGGAGCCGTAGCCTTCGTTGTCCGTAACAGCAGGCTGGTCTGGGAAGAAAATGTAATACATCATTATTATGAGCTGCACTTGGCGAGTAGGTTACTCATTTGCTCTGTTTGACAACTAAAGTGTCCTGAGTTGGGGTACATAGTCTTCTGATTTGGAGTAATGGCAGGAAGCTCTGTAGGGCCATGAGGTGGAGCCTAAATCAGTTGGGAGCTTTGAGACAGACAGAGAGAGGGGATCGATCCCACCGGTGGGTTTTTCCATAGCTGTGAAGATTGTATGTGGGTGGTTTTGTGGATTGGGTTTGATCAGAATGAAAGCATGGAAGCACTGGTGGAGGATGAAGAACGTGACACGAGCAGTGTTGGTGCTTCACATGCTGGTGGTGGTGTTGGGGCAGGCATCGGCGGTGGGTATCAAAACCACAGGGATTGGGCCTCAGGATTTGAGGCATTATGAGGGGACGACCATAGGGTGCAAAGATGGGTCCAAGAGCTTCCCTCGAGATCGCCTCAATGACGACTTTTGTGATTGCGCAGATGGAACAGACGATCCTGGTACCTCAGCCTGCCCTGAGGGTAAGTTTTACTGCAGGAATACAGGACATACGTCAGAGTTGATATTTTCATCTCGGGTGAATGATGGCATTTGTGACTGTTGTGATGGTAGCGAAGAGTACGAAGGTCGAATCAAGTGTCCCAACACCTGCTGGGAGGCAGGCTAAGCGTTAAGAGAGAAGTTGATAAAAAAGTTAGCCACATTCAAGGAGGGGTTGAGGATACGCAAGAGCGACGTTGAGAATGTCAAGGGTATCCGTGAGCAGCAGGAAAGCCAACTCGCGACGTTGCGAAAGGAGGAAAAGAGTTTGATAGATGTAGTCCAGAAGTTACATGTGGAAAAGGAGGCCATAGTCCAGGACACAGAGACGTAACATTTTGAGGTGGTCAGTTTGGAGGGGCTTGACTTGCGAGCCTCTGATTAACTGAAGGTTGTAAGCTGTGTAGAGGGATGTTGCAAAGGGCACCAGGGTGAACGATAAATTCAGAGGGGCTCTTGGCCTTTCAAATGTGCAGCAACGGCCATCCACGTCCCTTCAAGCCTTCTCCAACCAGGTATGTCCTCCAACAAAGGGTTTCTTGCCCCTGAATAATCTTTCTGAGCTGATCTATACACGAATGACTACTAATATATTGGCTGCTACAGTAGATTTAATGGCCATTGGCCTGTGTACAATGATAATCTACCAAGGGTATAAGTAAAGCGGTTGACGATACTTGACAGACAAAGTTCCTTTCTTGATGAAACAGTGGAGCTCAGTGATGAGCATCGGTGAGCATCTTTGTGAATTATTATTTGATAGTGAACAGGTGTTCAGAGCACTGGCTGGAACTATATTATATCTTCAAAATTCAGCAATGAATTGTCTCATTTTTGGTCTGGTAGTATGTGTACTAGGTATGCATGAACCTGTAAGGATCACTTCCATAGACGATTTGTGGTAGGTCTGTAGCCTCAAATTACTGAAGTGGAAGCTGTCTCACTAAAGCCTACATCCCCACATTTGTAATTTCCAATATAGACGGCATTTTAAACAACTCATGGAAAAAGAGCAAGAGACCGAGAGATGGTAGCCTACAGCCGTGCATAATTGAGTCTCAATCCTCCCAAGGAAGCTAGAAGAAGTACCTCTTTACCACATGCACTCCTTTGCAGTCGCTCTGTTGAGTGACTGTTCAGCAAGCACTGAAAATCTCAGCAGATGGAAGAGATGAATGATAGTTGCCCACCTTCCCAGACTAGGGCTGATTAAAGTTCATCATGTGGCCTGGCTACTTGGGTGTCCAGTTGCTGTCGCAAAGCTTTCACTCTTTCTTCCAAGCAAAGTGTAGGAGATGTGAGCTCGGCCACGTAACTGCATCGGTGAGGCTCATCCACATTGCGTATCTGAGTCTTTAGTCCACACCTCAACTTCACTTGTAAACTGCGGTCGGGTCCATTCCAACATCGGTCGCCTCGAGAAAACAGCATGGAAGTGTAGTTGTCCTTGAAGCCATCCCAATGGCCAAGACGTGTATTTGTGTGGCCTTCTACTTGTGTTGCATCCTCATATGGACAAATCTTGTACACATACTTCTTATCTTTCAACTCGATGCATTGATCATAAAAGGCATAGAACTCACCTTCATTCCCAAAGTCTTGCTTCCATTTTGTCTCCAACTCAGAAATCTGCTTTTGCACATTGCTTAGTTTGTTGGTGGCCTCCAGATGCTGCTTTCTGATGCGGTCTGCCTCTGACTTGTCCACTGGTCTTCTCCTCAAGAGATTCAGCAATACCTCAGGTACTGGCAAGAAGCTCATCCACCAGGCACCCTTCACTGGCTCAGATGGAAGTACAGATTCTTGTACATCATTCTCATCACTGGAGGTAGCATCATCATCCTCATCTTCTGCATGATCATAGTCATCCTCTGCAGTGTACTCTGAATCATCACTTTCGTGCTCCTGCTCATGGTAGCTCTCTGTGGTAGCTCTCCTTGGTGTATTTTCTCCAGTCCAGCGCGAGGCCACCACCCGCCCCAGTTCTTCCCTGGACAACTGATCCAATTCAGGATCTGCTGCTATGTCTTTCATTTCAGCAGCAAGCTCAACCTCCTGTAGAGTCTCTAGTCCGGGGGTAGAGAAGTCTTTGAACGTTTCATGCATCTCAACAGCATTATGTGACTCCGTAACATCAAGGCTGTCCGCAACATCCCCGTCTTCAGCCACCTCTGCCAAATCACCTGCCTCTACAGTCCCAACCTCTTCCAACCCAGCATCTGGAAAGTCGCCAGACGGTGAGTCTACGCTGTCAGCTGCTTCTCCTTCTCCCCGCAGGGTGCAGGCTGCCTTCTCCCTCGCTTGCCTCTCCGCTTCCTGTTTCTCTCTTTGCTCCTTGGCTATCTGTTCCTCCTTTTCTGCCTAGGTTTCGTTTGGTGAGCATATTTTTGCAATGGAATTGTCTCCCCACATCTTAGTTTTGTTCTATGGTGTACTGGTATAAGGTCTGCTACTAAATGAACATCCTCCTCCTGGCGGAGAAGCCTCTACATTCTTTGGGGTCTGCCAGTTGTAGTGTCTGTTGACCTTGAGCTGAGCAAGGTCTGGCAGTCCAGAACCATTGAAAAGTATATCTGTGAAGGTGTTGCAACCCTTGGTCCTTATAATTGGAAACCTCTTGGCATTGAGCTCTTGACCATTGGGTTCACCATTGGCCAGCTGTTTGCTCTTGGATTTGCAAATGGTTATCAACCTTGGTATTTCAATTGTAATACCAGCCGGGTTACCAACCCAGGAGCCATAATGCGCCCTAGGGGGCGCGTTCTCTAGTACAAAATCCCTTTCAACTTAGAAAATCGTTGAGTATAACAGGACCGGCTTTCCCCTGACTCTCCTCCCTCTCCATTTACGTCCTGCATGTCTGTGGGCAGACTCCCCACCCCTTGGGCTGTGTCCATGGGTGAGGCACTGTGCTCAGAGGCGGAAATGGAGCGATTCTTGTGGACCATCACACCGCTCTCTGGTACGGTCGAGCTTGATGGCAACCGATCTCTCACATTCAACAAGAATTTCCTATACTCATTCTCGAACAAATCAATTGCCACTTGGTAAGCCACCATTGCATCAACCCTGTCCCCTTGCAGAAGTTTATTAGCAGTGTGTTGATTGCTGTGAAGGAGGGAACTGCATCAAGCCCCCAAATAGATGGATTGGGCCCAAATTTCAAGCGCTTTAAAAAGGTCTGTTTCTCTACTTCTACTCTTGCAAGCTTGACTATATGCTCTGATGGACAGGGCAAGTGCTTAAATGAAAGCGGAGATGAGATATTACGGTAGCAGGTGTCTAGCTGAATGGAGAAACGCACGACCACTTTGGGACCCATCCCGGAAAAATGGCACTGAATTTCCAGTTCAGGGCCCCAGAAATGGCCAAGTCCCGGGGGTGATCCAGGTTGCAATATAAAGTATAGGCTGCTGTTGACCAAGCGGTCCTTTACAGGGGCTAGGAGCATCAGGCAACAGCTTCACCGGTCTCATGCCTTTCGCAAAAGAGCCCTAGAGGTGAGAATCAGTGTTGCCAATATGGCAGACCAACCTTTGATGGTTCTGGAACTGTTTAATGCTTCAAGCTCTTGTTTGCATCATAGCTGTGCCGGAGAAGCTAGGATGGTCATGTCTGAGGAATGTTTGAGCACTTTGAGGCATTTGATTGTGCTGAGTATGAAGGCCACATGAATAATTGCAGGGAAGCTGATTTTGAAAAAGAGGCGGAGTTCATACGGGAAGAGCGCAAGCGCAAGGCTGCCGAGAATCTTGTAGATGACATGTTCAATGCTGAGCGGGTAAGCTTTGAGTTGTACCCTGGACTACCTACGGTGAGGCTAGTCTCCTAATTCTGTTGAATTGCACAGCCAGAGCCCTTGGGTACCACAATGAAGGCCTTGAATGATTGCTAGAGTAGCATGACAAAGTTGTGTGTGTTTGCGTGGCAGCTAAGCGGCAAAAGCAGCTGTACCGAAGCCCAGAGGACCTGTCATGTCTTCTGCTCACGGATGAGGGCCATTGTAGGGGGCAGCGCACTTCTCAATATATGTCATTAGGCCCTTTCGTTGCCATCCTCCTCAGAGGAGCGTGGCCCAGCTCACTAAAGGGATTCTAACAAAAGAAAGAAAATTTGCATTAAATCCAAAGGGGGACACCAGGGTCCATGCAACAAAGAACAATGCTTTGACTGGAAGGGTAGGAATGGAGGCTGCTGTTTGGGGTTCACAACAATGTAGGAAAGTGGTGTGCGGCACCGTACACATGCCAGTGGTTCCGGATCATCCAAAAACATGAGACATTGGCAAATGCTCAAATAATCCGGCTGCTGCAGGTTCTGATAGCTCTTAACCAGCAATCGCAGAACTTCATACCGGAATTTGCTCTATTAACGAATGTCTGCGATACTTTCAGGCAGCATCGCAGGCGTATTCTCGCATCTTGTGATTGCTTCTTCCACCTTATCAAGCCTGCGGCATTCAAGAGCAATCCCAACTGCCTGCTGGAATTTCCCCTCCACCATGCACCTGTCAAGCATCCGCTCTACAATCGCAACCAACCGTGCATGCGATGGAATTGAATCCTCAGCACTCTCACTCGCTTTCGTGTCCACAGATATATACTCATCCACACACTTCGCCACAAGCGTCTGGGCATACTCCGAGTCCTCGGAGACATCAAACAAGGGGCCCGCTCCAAGCACAAGATAATAGAAATTCAATTCCCCAAGATAATAGAAAACCTTGGATGCCACCAATGCTGCCAACTGCCTCTGATCAAAGTGCTCATCTTCATACAAGCTCTCTATATGGCCGATATGTTAGTCGAAATCTCTGGCCAAAAACTGTCTACCAGAACATTCCGGTTGTTCAATGCATGCAGCTTGAGTATTGGGTGCTGCTCCTGCAGCATCGGCAGCAAGCCGCTGGCTGTGCTCACCACCGTCATCCTCAATCCCCTCTCAAATCCCTTCACAATTTCGCTCTCCTCCTTTCTGTCATCACGCTCCACCTTGCAAAGCTTAGCAACTCTTGACTTGGGATCTCCTTTTTTCTTTTTCTTTTTTCTTTTTTAAAATTAATATTTAAATTTCCTTTGAAAATTCCTTAGAGCTATTTGGGGACGTCACTAGTAAACGCATGTGTAACTTTTTCTTTTTTTTAAAGAATTATTATTATTATTATTATTATTAATGCTTGTTTAGATCTGTGAACACTGGCGGCCCTGAAGTGGCCTTGCTTTGTAGCCTTATGGCCTTTGAGGTTATTTTTTCCTCATTTAATAATTTGATTAAAAGGGCCTACGTCCCCCTTTCTAAAATATAACCATATGCGACAGATGCGGGGAGATGGCGGAGCCTTGCGAGAGCTCCGTGTTTCACGGTGAGAGAGAGAGCAAGCCCAACGGCTGGCTATGGCGTGAACTCCCCCGCGGCAAGCTGCGTTCCCTATCGACCTTCCTGTCGGCTCGATCTTTCTCTGTACTGCTGAAGCAGATAAAGTCACCCTCACCTATCGCCCCATCAACCCTGTCTGGGAATTCCAAAAAGGCCTTGATGTGAAATGCATCGCAATTCACTTGATCACCCCCTAAAAGTGCGCAATTCAATTGAATTGCAAGGGCAATTCAATTGAACTAACCCTAATTTGCAATTCAATTGAATTGCTGACTACAATTCAATTGAATTGTAATCTATAATTTTTTAACTTATTTCTGTATATAATATATATATGTATATATTTAAATTATACATATATATATACACACGTATAAGCTAAAAATACATGTTGCCCGTCTATTCTTGCTGTCCGTCTGTCAATCCTTTGCCCGAGGTAAGGCTTGAGCCCAAGATAAGCCTAAGGGAGAGTGAGAGAGGGAGAGAGAGAGAGAGGAAGTCACGAAGCGCTTGTAAAAGCTTGGTGCCAATATATGGCTATGTACATATACCAAACATGATACCAATGTAAGGCCCCGACCGCACCTGCCAATTAGTACGTCAATCAAGTTAGGTAATTGACGTTAGCTGTAGGGAGACGGTCGCACACACCGATTAAAAAGCCGGTTAAATAATCGGCCGATTAACAGCTGTTAAACGCTGTAACGGGGAGAGGGCGAGATTTAACACCTCCTCCATGGAAGTGTTAAATCTCGGTCAACAATTAAAAATCGGGCGCGGAGAGGTTTTGTAGGTGCCAGACGCTCGCGATGGCGGGGAGAGTAGAGAGGTTCTTGCAGGGCAGGCGCTCGCGATGGCATAGAGTGCAGAGGGGAGAGTGGAGAGTGGAGAGGTTCTTGCAGGGCAGGGGCTCGCGATGGCATAGAGTGCAGAGGGAGAGGCTCTTGCAGGCAGTGTGTGTCTCATTTTTTTTATCCAGAGATTGCAAGGGAGAGTGTAGGAGAGAGTGTAGCATGTCTTCCACAGACACCACAAGCACCACAGGCAGTGGTGATGGCTTTAGGGCTGGTGAGGTTGAATTGCAAAGCTCCAAGACTCCTAGAAAAAGAGCTAGAGATAGAAATTGGAGTGAGATAGAAGTGCGCATCCTGGCTACCACTAAGCGGCAGGAATGGGAGGAGTGGAAGGGTTCTAATGCACGCGCAACATGAATTGCGATAAAGTCAAGTGGGAGAGGATTGTGTTGTCATTGGAGAGACAGGGTGTGCTTGGAAGGGATGCAACAAGTTGCAGCAACAAGTGGCAGAACCTGTGTAAGCATTTCAAGGATATTCGGGGCCACCAGCTTCATAGCACAGGTAATGAAGACTACTTCACTATGACCACTGAAGAACGTGGAACTGCATGACTCCCAAAATCCTTCTCAAAGGATCTTTTTGAGGACATGTCTTTTCTATCAGAGCGAGCTTGCAACTTTGAGAAGCAAAAGGCCCAAGTGGCATTTGAAGCACAACAGGTAGCTTCTAGCAATCAAAGCGCCATGGTTTCCCATTTTGGAAAACTGGTCGAGCACTTTGGGAAAATGGTAGAGAAGAAGGATGGTGCAGCTTAAGGGCATAGCCATGATCATTACAAGTTTCCCTAGTTTCTCCTAGTTTCTCCTTCAGCTCAGCTTGAATGAGCTCCAAGTCAGTTTCTCTCAAGAAACATTTTAGCTGCTGATTAGAGGTTTTGGTAGTTCTCCTTTGATTGCAGTTAAGTCCTGCAGGGAATTCCACACAGCATCTCTTACCACAAGGCACCTATTGAGCAAAGTAAAGTAGGTTGCTTTTGTAGTGGTGGTGCAAGTGTGTGGCCTTTAGTGGCAGCCATGACAATTCTAGTGTATTGTGTAGTAGTGGATATGGCTTTTGAGCAGAGCAGTAGTTAGTAGTTTCAAGGATGGGTACAGCATATGCATTCGACATTCAGGTGTGGTTTCTCGCTGTGAAGGCAACTGCTTCACATATTGACGTGCCTGAGGACAGCTTGTTAATGTGATGACAATTTTGTTTCTTGGTATGCTTGTCCCAGTGTATAGTTGTTCTGTAAAACAACATTTTTTTGAATTCTGATTGCTGCAGGATTTGGATATAGCAGCATGATAATTGATTGCAAGCTCCTCAGTAGCATATGAGATGGTTGTAGCGCCATACAGTGCAAGAGTAATTTTTTGCCTTCGATCATAGCAGTAATTGGCAATGGTGTGTCAGAGTGGTACAAATTATTCACAAAGTCTGGAGTGTTGAAGTGTTATGTACGGGCATGTCGGCATGTCAGGTGGATGTATGCTGCTATCTGGGGGGTTGATTTTGGGTTTGAAACAGATCTGGGTAAAACTCGAGATATGGGTTGCTGGTGGAGATGTTAGATTGTGATGGGTACACGATTGCTTGATGTCAGGCCTGAGTGGGAGGCGGTGTTTGCACATTGTATCTTGTAGTGGCGTGGTGGGTCCATTAATGGGGCAGTGGAGTTCATGGCCAGAGCCTGAGTTTGCCCAGATCAGGCCCTGTATGTTTCTGATTTTGCTAGCATAGTGGCAGGCCTGGTCTGGAAGGGATATCATGCTGCAATCACCAGATAGTAGGATCAGTGGGAAGCAGTTGATGGCATTAGCTCAAGGTAGGAACCACGTTTATCCTTGGAGTCCTTGACTGGGACTATGTTAGAGTTTGAACAGCAACTGAAATTACAAAGACCTCAACTTTGAGCTCAGCTTTCAAATGTCTCCTTAGTCCACCCCAAGGCTGCCCATCCCATTCGGGAATCGAAATAGACCAAGCTTTGGGATTATGCATGAATCAATCCGGTATACACCTACCCCTGAAGATGCTGTAGCTGATGCCCTGAATGCAGGTATTGATATGTTCCATGTGCACTAATTCTGTCTGTCAATGTAGCTATAGGCTCGAGGTTTTGTTTGCTTTATGTTGTTTTATACAATGTCCCTCGGAGCATGTAGGCCTACCGTGGACAATGTATTTCTCTTTCTGCCTTTTCTTTCATTGTCTCCATATAGGTCAGCTCCGTAGCTCCCAGGGGTGACCCTGCCATATTCCCAGCCTTTATCAACCGCCACTTTTATGATTTGTGTTGTCTTGGCACCTCTGCCGAGCCGGTCGGAGTTTTGTTTTCGTAGTTCTCCTGTCACAGTCCTACCTCTTTTTGCTGCCTTCGTGTCCACTGTTGTTGCTGGCGACATTGCCTTTCGTATCTATAGTATATTTTTATGTCAGAGATTCCAGAACTCTTTGTCTCTCCACTTTGGTTGTGCATCTGTAGGTTCGCAAACAGCTAGCAAGATCGCTATGCGCTCACAATTCTGAACAATGGTTGGCTGTGTGCAGGCATACCTGCAAATACATCACTCCGCTTCAGGGACTTGCAGAAATAGGGGTTGGGGACTACGACAGGGTTTTCTATGCACCTGGGTGTTCTGATGCCACTTGTGATCAGGACGAAGATCTCATCGCCTCTGCCACGGATGCAGCGTCAAAAGCGGATGTTGTTGTTCTCGTTGTGGGGCTGACCCAGGTGCAAGAAACAGAAGGGCAAGATAGGACCAGCTTACTTTTACCTGGTAGCCAGCAGTATCTGATCTCTGCTGTTGCAGGCAATGCCAACGGATGCCCGGTAGTGCTTGTGATTATGTCAGCGGGACCCATGGATATATCATTTGCAAAAGATGACAGCCGAATCCAAAGCATTTTGTGGGTGGGTTACCCTGGTTAGGCTGGAGGCCAGGCCATAGCTGAGATCATCTGACCATAATCCAGGTACTTAAGTCAGCTTGCAACATATAGAGAGTGAAATATGTCGTGTGATGGGAAAAGGAAAAGGTGAGCAGGTACTCAATTTGTTTGCACCTTAAAGGAACCAAAGCAATGGGTGAGGGTAAACATTTGATCTGTCGAACAGTGGGGTTCCTTTCTCTGGGACCTTCATGAAGAGGGAAAAGATGCAGCCACAAAATTGTGCATCCTGAAGGATCCATAAAGCACCGCTTCCAAGCCTCCAAGACAGCTCAGTAATAGTGGTCTTTGCCCCAGTTTCATAAATGATATAAGTAAGTGGCCTTTCCAGCATTTGACACGTACATAATGATGTACCTTTCATGCCTGACATACTTGGTAATCTTCCAGACCTCATGATTGGAAATTTCTTGTCTGCATTGGGAATTGGAAACCTTCAGTGTCTCCAGAGATTCAGGGAGATCTTGCTTCTATTGCTTCTCTCTTTGACGTGAGGCACGGAGTAAAATTCCTGACTTCTGGCTTCTTGCTGCAGGAGGGAGAGTACCAGTCTCATGGTACCCAGAGGAATACACAGAATTAGACATGACGGATATGAGCATGCATCCTGACTATTCGACGGGATACCCAGGTCACACCTACCGTTTCTACACAGGAGAAACAATATATGAATTTGGGTATGGCCCAAGCTACTCCACTTTCACACATTCATTTGCATCAACACCATCTACTCTGGATGCTCCAACCTTACAGCAGCAGCTCTGTAATCCCCATGAGTCTTTCACAAGGGCGGGACTTGAGTGTTCTGAAGAAGATACAGGTGATCCACCCCAGATGGAAGGCTTGGATGTTTGGTACTTCATGAATGTTATACGCTTTGATTACTGCCATGGAGACAATCTTTGGATAAGACGTGCTCAAATCATAGATAACTGTGTTAAAGTGAAAAGTTGTCAAGATATTTGCTTTATTGGTTTTCTTGGAGCTTGAAAGATCTGCCTTTATTTGTCAATGAATTTTTTGATCTTTTGACTGGCATCAGGTACCTGTGAGAAAAACACTTTTAGAGTCAGTGTGACCGTTCAAAATGAGGGCCCTATGGATGGTAAACACTCTGTACTTTTATTCTCCACACCTCCTACAGCTGGAGTTGATGGAGCTCCATTGAAGCAGCTGCTGGCGTTTCAACTAGTGCACTTGAGTGCAGGCATGCAGCGTGAGCTTGTATTCAACATCAATTCCTGCGGACATCTCAGCACAGTGAAGGAGGATGGCACTCGCACATTGGATGTTGGCGAGCACATACTTAGGATCGGGGACGCCAAGCACTCCATCACCCTAGTGAGTGCTGATACATCCACAGCTAATGCTCCTTCTGGTGCCTAATAGGTTGAGCAAATGTCTCATTATTTTCTCTTACAAGCCCCAAAGTATTCACACCTTTAGTCAAGAGAGCATGATGATGACTTCAGTGTAGTGCAGATTGAATAAGGTTGTGAGGAACATTCACAGCCCCATTCAGGTCCAGGGTTTTGGCAGCATAGTAATCAACCTGAGCAGCTTGCCAATCCCTGAAAAGGAATCTGTGTTATTGCCTTAGGAATGTAGAGTAGATTCAATTGTTGGATTCATAAATTTCCCACTCTTGGGTTTCTACATGCACATTGAGATTCTTTCTAATGGCTATTCCAGCCATGGCTTCCATCCTACCATTATTTAACCAATAAATTTCTCCATTTACACCAGTGCACCAGATGCCCCTCATTCTACAGTTTCAAGTTGCATAAACTACATGCATCAGTGCGCGAGGTTGAGTGACAGAACTAACTTTGGTAGAGTTGTTGATCTTGGTTGACCATGTGGCATGTAAGCTCCATGGATTGGCAATCACCTTAACTGAAGATATTCCTCTACAATATCGTCTGTAATTTGTTATACACAATGGGATCGAACTGTTGTAACTGTGCTCAAACCCGGATACTAAAGGTTGGATTGAATGTAAAGACTGCCTTAACATCTAGGATAGTACTCCCACCGTCGGGTCTACATGGGAGAATGCTCCAGGATCTCCAGGAGAAGTCAAAGAGTATGGTTGCATTAGAGCCAGACTTTGAGACATAGATTAAGTCCCCGTGCCCAACACACATCAACGTTGGGGCTGGCACAATTTTGTGGAAGAAGGCTTCAACCTCCGCTTTCAGGGGTGCCGCCTCCACCTTTCTCCACTGTGTTCTCAGATGATCAAGCTCCATAATCTCAACCTTTGTTGACTTGCCAATGGGACCCACCAGTAGAATGTCCCCGTCTTGCGCAACCAGGCTGGGAGTAGTTGAGAAAAAAGGTATGTTTGGCAGAACGTTGCTCCACTCATTGGTCAATTCATTGTAGGCTCTCAGTTGGCTTGCACAACACTGCACATAGTGGAACTTCCATCCCAGAAAGTGCACTGCTTTTGAACCCCATAAACCTCATGAGGTAGATTGCCGCCGACCTTCCAGCTATGTGTTGATGAATCATAGAGATGGGTCTTCATGGCCTCATCATCTCCAAAGGTAAGAATCTGCCCTGCCAAGATAAGTTTGTATGTCCTAGAGCTTTTGTCCACATGCATCCCACAAACCAAAGGCGGTTTTGCAGGTCGGTTGTGAGGGAAAGGGGGAAGCTGTTTCCAGGTGTTGGCAATGGGGTTGAGAACTATGAACTGGACATCTTTGTTGGGAGAAGAGAAACCAGTCATGAAGCACAGAAGCCCTCCATCTGCTGCAATTGGGAATATGTCACCCGGGGCTTCCACAGATGTAGTGAAGGGAAATTTGGCCTAAGGTCACACAGAGGAAGGTGATACCACTTGCACAAAGTAGGACGAAAAGTTGCCAGAGATGCCTTCTTGGGATCCACAGATGGGAACACCAGATATGGCCTTTCACTCTCATTGCCTAGCCTGTTGCAAGGAAGGGAGCTCCACTTCTTGCACACACACCGCAGGAACAGGCAAGCCTCTCCACTAAAATCTCCTCGAGGAGTTCATTCCACAACCTTGCTTCATGGATGTCAAACCCCACAATTTTTGAACATTTTTCATGATGCTAGATTGTTGATCACCAACATGTTGAAATTGTTGTGCAGGGTGTTGGGGAGCTAACCTTGCAGACTTGCGGTTTCTCCATTCATGTATTAATGACGTGGTTGCATAATATCTCCTGCAAAGCTGCACCAACTATGTGGCCTCTTTCCACGACTGGTTCTTGACTGTGGGCAACATTGTCTCGCTCCCTGATGGCTGCAAGAGCATCCATTTCATTGTAGATGTCCTCGAAATCAATCTCCTTGAAATCGACCAAGATGTTGTACAAGATGCAACAGGCATGGACCACTTGTGGCAGAAAATCAAGGTCAAGCTCACTCCTCCAACCCACCTCTTTGAATGTGCCTTTCATTCGTCCAAAAGCAATTTCTGAGAAGATTCTTGCCTTCGATAATTGATGATTGAAAACTGATTTGGCTCTAGAGAGGGCTGGAGCATTGGGAGCCCTCTTGTAACTAGGAATGAGCCATGGGAGTGCAGGATAAATGGCGTCACCGATGAGGAGTGGCGGAATTGGGTGCCCATTCTCAAGAATTACGTTCTCACCACGTAATAGGGTTCCTTGAGAAGCCAGATGGAATAGTGGGGAATTCCGTAACACCCTACCATCATTCATGCTTCCAGGTTCTCCAACGTAGATGTCCACGAACTTTGCATCTGCGTCCACTACTCCTTGTAGAACCATAGAATAGTATTTGTTTCTGTTCTTGTAGTCGAACTTGATGTCAGTGTTTGGGGCCTTGATTCGTATTTGTGTGCAATCAATTGCACCAATAATATTCGGAATCCCTGATCTCCTCCCAAGAGCCAGCCATCACGAGTACCATGTAGCAACAGGGGAGCAGATTTACACGACGCATCATCAAGGATCCCTGAAGCACGAGTTCTGTGCTGTGAAATGTGTCGGCCCGCTTAGGGCACAGCTCCTCGATTTGTCATGCAGGGTGGACGAAAAGTCGCATTTTAGCACGAGATGCACTTTGTCAATGGATGACATCCAATAAAAATGTATCTTTTAGGGTTAGGGTATAGGTTCAAGTTTTATAACTGCCATCATTTATAATAAATGATGGTAAAATTACTATCTCTTGGATTAAAATAGGTCACCATTATTCATGTAGTTCATCCAGTTTAGATGAAAGAAACAAATGGTAAACCAAGCTTTCTGTACATTAAGTTTCATCATCCTACAATAATATCAGCCAAATTTGGATGAAAAACCAAATAACCGGCCTCAAAAAGGTTAAGGCCAGATGAAATCCAAAGAGTTATAGAGGGAGAGGGAGAGAGGGAGAGAGAGGGACCCACCGGCCAATCCCCTGGCATGGCAGAACCTTACGGAGTGAGTGTGGTATGCACTCACCCCGTAAGGGAGTGCATACCAGACCCCTTCTCATAAGGTTTCCCCTCTTCCATGTAGTTCTATCCTTAGATTATATTATCCAAGGGAGTAGAATCCTACATCCTCTCTTCCTCGGGTCATGAATGAAACATTGGCATAAAGTGTATCATAGCAAGACCGGTATAGTATCACGAGAAAAGAACAGAGAGTTCAGTGGTATACTTAGCTCTGGATAGGTACAAGTTTTTAGAAAATACCTTTCAGTTTCTCGATAAGTTCTTGCACACGGAAGAACAGGCTAGGGAAGGAACCTCGTTCAAGGAACCTTGTCAAGATACAGCAGCAGCTCAGGTCTGTAGTAACATGCCTGTGATATAGACAAAACATCTTCTAGCAACAGATTAGAGTTGGGTATTTTCTTATGGTGCCACAAGGAGCAAAGCCATATCTAAGAGAAGTATAGAAGCACTTGATCAAAGGACATGGCAGTCACTCGATCATAAGGTATCTGATTCTGATATGAGGCATCGGCTACATGAGACTAGCTAACAAAAGTAGTGTGCATTGACCGGATCATGTATAAGGTGTACACATACTCCCGTAAGCTGTCTTACCAGGGCTTAGCTCATAATATCGGCATTCAAAAGTCCTTTAGATGCTCTGTGCTTATTTCAGGTATCATCAAGGATGCCTTACTTTTCATACCCAATCAATCAACCATACTATTGCTGGAGAAGAACATACCTGGCCAAGGGAGATTCATACCCCAGGGCTTTCAGTTCATCATTCCAGTTTGGAATGTGTTTGTTGCCTATCTGCCAAGGCCCTTCAAAAAATATTGTTAGTACATCAAAATGAGAAGGCGAAACAGGAAAGGAGAAGGGTAGATGGTGTGTACAAAAACCACTAAGTACACTGATCAGATAAAGAGAGGGAAGATATACATGTCATGTCAGGACATGGACAAGACCACTGAGGTCATTGTCATTGAAAGACAATGCAGCCCTTTACAGGGCACCATCTAACAACCCCTTTTTTTTAACCATCTCATTTGAATACCTCGTTACATTTCAGGGTATCTGAAAAAACAGGCTGGGAGGGCGGGATTCCTGGTCATTCATATCATGAAAGCACCGTGGGTTTGATATTCATCACCATACTTGTAGATTGTAATCTCAGTTCAAAAACCCGGATTGCAGATAAATCTCCAGAGCCAAGCATATAGTACTTAAAATTGAAATTGAAACATTAAGACATACATGTCTTAAGCATATTCCAGCCAACCCATACTGGTACATCTGGATCCGGTATTTCTATTGCAGGCCAGCGGAGACGCAAAGCAAGCACAATATAGGGAGTATATTAAGAGAAAATATAGAGCTTACCAATTTTTTGTCCCAAGAGATCACTTGGGGTACTTTAGAAAACAGTTTGTAGTCTAAAAAGAGCCCAACAATGTGATGCTTGGTAGTCTATAAATAACCACAATGTCTGTTTTACGAGACATAAGACACAAGCAGGATTCATAAAATGAAAACAAGGCCGAGTCTTTTGAAGCAGATACAAGTCTGGAGTGGTATTCCAGGGTCTTAAGAACAGCTCTGCCAGGGTAGAAAGGTAATTCAAAAACCCCTGTTTGCAGTCCATCATATGAAATCAAAGTGAAATGAAGGTCTTGCAGAATGTGTGTTGTCTAGTAAGGCACAACAGTCCGTCTTAATAACCAGCAAAGAGGTTTCATTGTGGAGCCGAATTTCAGTGCAGCCAAGGTACCGACCGCTACATTATACCCGCATTGAAACATGAAAAAAACAGTAGATAAATCGGTAGATTTGTATTCCATGAGTTCTCGTGTTTGCCCTACCTCCTGCCATGTAGATATGGTTGCAAGAAACCACAAACAAGGTAAGGAGCAGAAGTAGATCCTCATTGGAGCCAAGTTGAAGCAGGTCTGCATCCGTATGCTGGCAGTTTTGAAGCGGCAAGAGGCTCAGCAGCACCCACATTTGCAAGAATAGGAACTGCAAGCTTCAGGAAATCAACACAAGTGAAGACCCTCACCTGTGCCCGTCCCAAAAACCACCACATAAAGATGTGTGTTAGTGAGGATGCATCAGGTGAGTGGCAGGGAGTGTTTTGTGGTATGCCCTGCGCCATGGCGTCCAACAGATCGTCTCCAACAGAACGCAATCAAAGTAGAAGTGTTCACAGACAGAGAATAGCTCATACAAAAAGAGAGCCGCATGTAATATGTAGATAAATAGGGATAGAGTACTTCCCAACGAGGAGTAAAAGCGCCGCTGCAAATTAAAAAGAACCATATGGTCTCTTAATATACTCCCTATATTGTGCTTGCTTTGCGTCTCCGCTGGCCTGCAATAGAAATACCGGATCCAGATGTACCAGTATGGGTTGGCTGGAATATGCTTGAGACATGTATGTCTTAATGTTTCAATTTCAATTTTAAGTACTATATGCTTGGCTCTGGAGATTTATCTGCAATCCGGGTTTTTGAAATGAGATTACAATCTACAAGTATGGTGATGAATATCAAACCCACGGTGCTTTCATGATATGAATGACAAGGAATCCCGCCCTCCCAGCCTGTTTTTTCAGATACCCTGAAATGTAACGAGGTAATCAAACGAGATGGTTAAAGAAAAAGGGGTTGTTAGATGGTGCCTTGTAAAGGGCTGCATTGTCTTTCAATGACAATGACCTCAGTGGTCTTGTCCATGTCCTGACATGACATGTATATCTTCCCTCTCTTTATCTGATCAGTGTACTTAGTGGTTTTTGTACACACCATCTACCCTTCTCCTTTCCTATTTCACCTTCTCATTTTGATGTACTAACAATATTTTTTGAAGGGCCTTGGCAGATAGGCAACAAACACATTCCAAACTGGAATGATGAACTGAAAGCCCTGGGGTATGAATCTCCCTTGGCCAGGTATGTTCTTCTCCAGCAATAGTATGGTTGATTGATTGGGTATGAGAAGTAAGGCATCCTTGATGATACCTGAAATAAGCACAGAGCATCTAAAGGACTTTTGAATGCCGATATTATGAGCTAAGCCCTGGTAAGACAACTTACGGGAGTATGTGTACACCTTATACATGATCCGGTCAATGCACACTACTTTTGTTAGCTAGTCTCATGTAGCCGATGCCTTATATCAGAATCAGATACCTTATGATTGAGTGACTGCCATGTCCTTTGATCAAGTGCTTCTATACTTCTCTTAGATATGGCTTTGCTCCTTGTGGCACCATAAGAAAATACCCAACTCTAATCTGTTGCTAGAAGATGTTTTGTCTATATCACAGGCATGTTACTACAGACCTGAGCTGCTGTTGTATCTTGACAAGGTTCCTTGAACGAGGTTCCTTCCCTAGCCTGTTCTTCCCTGTGCAAGAACTTATTGAGAAACTGAAAGGTATTTTCTAAAAACTTGTACCTATCCAGAGCTAAGTATACCACTGAACTCTCTGTTCTTTTCTCGTGATACTATACCGGTCTTGCTGTGATACACTTTATGCCAATGTTTCAGTCATGACCCGAGGAAGAGAGGATGTAGGATTCTACTCCCTTGGATAATATAATCTAAGGATAGAACTACATGGAAGAGGGGAAACCTTATGAGAAGGGGTCTGGTATGCACTCCCTTACGGGGTGAGTGCATACCACACTCACTCCGTAAGGTTCTGCCATGCCAGGGGATTGGCTGGTGGGTCCCTCTCTCTCCCTCTCTCCCTCTCCCTCTATAACTCTTTGGATTTCATCTGGCCTTAACCTTTTTGAGGCCGGTTATTTGGTTTTTTATCCAAATTTGGCTGATATTATTGTAGGATGATGAAACTTAATGTACAGAAAGCTTGGTTTACCATTTGTTTCTTTCATCTAAACTGGATGAACTACATGAATAATGGTGACCTATTTTAATCCAAGAGATAGTAATTTTACCATCATTTATTATAAATGATGGCAGGCAGTTATAAAACTTGAGCCTATACCCTAACCCTAAAAGATACATTTTTATTGGATGTCATCCATTGACAAAGTGCATCTCGTGCTCATCCTACAATAATATCAGCCAAATTTGGATGAAAAAAGATTGGGATGAAAAACCAAATAACCGGCCTCAAAAAGGTTAAGGCCAGATGAAATCCAAAGAGTTATAGAGGGAGAGGGAGAGAGGGAGAGAGAGGGACCCACCGGCCAATCCCCTGGCATGGCAGAACCTTACGGAGTGAGTGTGGTATGCACTCACCCCGTAAGGGAGTGCATACCAGACCCCTTCTCATAAGGTTTCCCCTCTTCCATGTAGTTCTATCCTTAGATTATATTATCCAAGGGAGTAGAATCCTACATCCTCTCTTCCTCGGGTCATGAATGAAACATTGGCATAAAGTGTATCATAGCAAGACCGGTATAGTATCACGAGAAAAGAACAGAGAGTTCAGTGGTATACTTAGCTCTGGATAGGTACAAGTTTTTAGAAAATACCTTTCAGTTTCTCGATAAGTTCTTGCACACGGAAGAACAGGCTAGGGAAGGAACCTCGTTCAAGGAACCTTGTCAAGATACAGCAGCAGCTCAGGTCTGTAGTAACATGCCTGTGATATAGACAAAACATCTTCTAGCAACAGATTAGAGTTGGGTATTTTCTTATGGTGCCACAAGGAGCAAAGCCATATCTAAGAGAAGTATAGAAGCACTTGATCAAAGGACATGGCAGTCACTCGATCATAAGGTATCTGATTCTGATATGAGGCATCGGCTACATGAGACTAGCTAACAAAAGTAGTGTGCATTGACCAGATCATGTATAAGGTGTACACATACTCCCGTAAGCTGTCTTACCAGGGCTTAGCTCATAATATCGGCATTCAAAAGTCCTTTAGATGCTCTGTGCTTATTTCAGGTATCATCAAGGATGCCTTACTTTTCATACCCAATCAATCAACCATACTATTGCTGGAGAAGAACATACCTGGCCAAGGGAGATTCATACCCCAGGGCTTTCAGTTCATCATTCCAGTTTGGAATGTGTTTGTTGCCTATCTGCCAAGGCCCTTCAAAAAATATTGTTAGTACATCAAAATGAGAAGGCGAAACAGGAAAGGAGAAGGGTAGATGGTGTGTACAAAAACCACTAAGTACACTGATCAGATAAAGAGAGGGAAGATATACATGTCATGTCAGGACATGGACAAGACCACTGAGGTCATTGTCATTGAAAGACAATGCAGCCCTTTACAGGGCACCATCTAACAACCCCTTTTTTTTTAACCATCTCATTTGAATACCTCGTTACATTTCAGGGTATCTGAAAAAACAGGTTGGGAGGGCGGGATTCCTGGTCATTCATATCATGAAAGCACCGTGGGTTTGATATTCATCACCATACTTGTAGATTGTAATCTCATTTCAAAAACCCGGATTGCAGATAAATCTCCAGAGCCAAGCATATAGTACTTAAAATTGAAATTGAAACATTAAGACATACATGTCTTAAGCATATTCCAGCCAACCCATACTGGTACATCTGGATCCGGTATTTCTATTTCTATTGCAGGCCAGCGGAGACGCAAAGCAAGCACAATATAGGGAGTATATTAAGAGACCATATAGAGCTTACCAATTTTTTGTCCCAAGAGATCACTTGGGGAAAACAGTTTGTAGTCTAAAAAGAGCCCAACAATGTGATGCTTGGTAGTCTATAAATAACCACAATGTCTGTTTTACGAGACATAAGACACAAGCATGATTCATAAAATGAAAACAAGGCCGAGTCTTTTGAAGCAGATACAAGTCTGGAGTGGTATTCCAGGGTCTTAAGAACAGCTCTGCCAGGGTAGAAAGGTAATTCAAAAACCCCTGTTTGCAGTCCATCATATGAAATCAAAGTGAAATGAAGGTCTTGCAGAATGTGTGTTGTCTAGTAAGGCACAACAGTCCGTCTTAATAACCAGCCAAGAGGTTTCATTGTAGAGCCGAATTTCAGTGCAGCCAAGGTACCGACCGCTACATTATACCCGCATTGAAACATGAAAAAAACAGTAGATAAATCGGTAGATTTGTATTCCATGAGTTCTCGTGTCTGCCCTACCTCTTGCCATGTAGATATGGTTGCAAGAAACCACAAACAAGGTAAGGAGCAGAAGTAGATCCTCATTGGAGCCAAGTTGAAGCAGGTCTGCATCCGTATGCTGGCAGTTTTGAAGCGGCAAGAGGCTCAGCAGCACCCACATTTGCAAGAATAGGAACTGCAAGCTTCAGGAAATCAACACAAGTGAAGACCCTCACCTGTGCCCGTCCCAAAAACCACCACATAAAGATGTGTGTTAGTGAGGATGCATCAGGTGAGTGGCAGGGAGTGTTTTGTGGTATGCCCTGCGCCATGGCGTCCAACGGATCGTCTCCAACAGAACGCAATCAAAGTAGAAGTGTTTACAGACAGAGAATAGCTCATACAAAAAGAGAGCCGCATGTAATATGTAGATAAATAGGGATAGAGTACTTCCCAACGAGGAGTAAAAGCGCCGCTGCAAATTAAAAAGAACCATGAGGGTCTGAGCAAAGCGATCATCGCTTTGTCGCCTGCCAGAGAGGAATCTGCCTAACCGCCAATGCGCATCCCAAGAGCCAGCCATCACGAGTACCATGTAGCAGCAGGGGAGCAGATTTACACGGCGCATCATCGAGGATCCCTGAAGCACGAGTTCTGTGCTGTGAAATGTGTCGGCCCGCTTAGGGCACAGCTCCTCGATTTGTCATGCAGGGTGGACGAAAAGTCGCATTTTAGCACGAGATGCACTTTGTCAATGGATGACATCCAATAAAAAGGTATCTTTTAGGGTTAGGGTATAGGCTCAAGTTTTATAACTGCCTGCCATCATTTATAATAAATGATGGTAAAATTACTATCTCTTGGATTAAAATAGGTCACCATTATTCATGTAGTTCATCCAGTTTAGATGAAAGAAACAAATGGTAAACCAAGCTTTCTGTACATTAAGTTTCATCATCCTACAATAATATCAGCCAAATTTGGATGAAAAAAGATTGGGATGAAAAACCAAATAACCGGCCTCAAAAAGGTTAAGGCCAGATGAAATCCAAAGAGTTATAGAGGGAGAGGGAGAGAGGGAGAGAGAGGGACCCACCGGCCAATCCCCTGGCATGGCAGAACCTTACGGAGTGAGTGTGGTATGCACTCACCCCGTAAGGGAGTGCATACCAGACCCCTTCTCATAAGGTTTCCCCTCTTCCATGTAGTTCTATCCTTAGATTATATTATCCAAGGGAGTAGAATCCTACATCCTCTCTTCCTCGGGTCATGAATGAAACATTGGCATAAAGTGTATCATAGCAAGACCGGTATAGTATCACGAGAAAAGAACAGAGAGTTCAGTGGTATACTTAGCTCTGGATAGGTACAAGTTTTTAGAAAATACCTTTCAGTTTCTCGATAAGTTCTTGCACACGGAAGAACAGGCTAGGGAAGGAACCTCGTTCAAGGAACCTTGTCAAGATACAGCAGCAGCTCAGGTCTGTAGTAACATGCCTGTGATATAGACAAAACATCTTCTAGCAACAGATTAGAGTTGGGTATTTTCTTATGGTGCCACAAGGAGCAAAGCCATATCTAAGAGAAGTATAGAAGCACTTGATCAAAGGACATGGCAGTCACTCGATCATAAGGTATCTGATTCTGATATAAGGCGTCGGCTACATGAGACTAGCTAACAAAAGTAGTGTGCATTGACCGGATTATGTATAAGGTGTACACATACTCCCGTAAGCTGTCTTACCAGGGCTTAGCTCATAATATCGGCATTCAAAAGTCCTTTAGATGCTCTGTGCTTATTTCAGGTATCATCAAGGATGCCTTACTTCTCATACCCAATCAATCAACCATACTATTGCTGGAGAAGAACATACCTGGCCAAGGGAGATTCATACCCCAGGGCTTTCAGTTCATCGTTCCAGTTTGGAATGTGTTTGTTGCCTATCTGCCAAGGCCCTTCAAAAAATATTGTTAGTACGTCAAAATGAGAAGGCGAAACAGGAAAGGAGAAGGGTAGATGGTGTGTACAAAAACCACTAAGTACACTGATCAGATAAAGAGAGGGAAGATATACATGTCATGTCAGGACATGGACAAGACCACTGAGGTCATTGTCATTGAAAGACAATGCAGCCCTTTACAGGGCACCATCTAACAACCCCTTTTTTTTTAACCATCTCATTTGAATACCTCGTTACATTTCAGGGTATCTGAAAAAACAGGTTGGGAGGGCGGGATTCCTGGTCATTCATATCATGAAAGCACCGTGGGTTTGATATTCATCACCATACTTGTAGATTGTAATCTCATTTCAAAAACCCGGATTGCAGATAAATCTCCAGAGCCAAGCATATAGTACTTAAAATTGAAAGAACCATGAGGGTCTGAGCAAAGCGATCATCGCTTTGTCGCCTGCCAGAGAGGAATCTGCCTAACCGCCAATGCGCATCCCAAGAGCCAGCCATCACGAGTACCATGTAGCAGCAGGGGAGCAGATTTACACGGCGCATCATCGAGGATCCCTGAAGCACGAGTTCTGTGCTGTGAAATGTGTCGGCCCGCTTAGGGCACAGCTCCTCGATTTGTCATGCAGGGTGGACGAAAAGTCGCATTTTAGCACGAGATGCACTTTGTCAATGGATGACATCCAATAAAAAGGTATCTTTTAGGGTTAGGGTATAGGCTCAAGTTTTATAACTGCCATCATTTATAATAAATGATGGTAAAATTACTATCTCTTGGATTAAAATAGGTCACCATTATTCATGTAGTTCATCCAATTTAGATGAAAGAAACAAATGGTAAACCAAGCTTTCTGTACATTAAGTTTCATCATCCTACAATAATATCAGCCAAATTTCGATCAAGTTTACCATTTGTTTCGTTCATCTAAATTGGATGAACTACATGAATAATGGTGTCCTATTTTAATCCAAGAGATAGTAATTTTACCATCATTTATTATAAATGATGGCAGTTATAAAACTTGAGCCTATACCCTAACCCTAAAAGATACCTTTTTATTGGATGTCATCCATTGACAAAGTGCATCTCGTGCTAAAATGCGACTTTTCGTCCACCCTGCATGACAAATCGAGGAGCTGTGCCCTAAGCGGGCCGACACATTTCACAGCACAGAACTCGTGCTTCAGGGATCCTCGATGATGCGCCGTGTAAATCTGCTCCCCTGCTGCTACATGGTACTCGTGATGGCTGGCTCTTGGGATGCGCATTGGCGGTTAGGCAGATTCCTCTCTGGCAGGCGACAAAGCGATGATCGCTTTGCTCAGACCCTCATGGTTCTTTCAATTTTAAGTACTATATGCTTGGCTCTGGAGATTTATCTGCAATCCGGGTTTTTGAAATGAGATTACAATCTACAAGTATGGTGATGAATATCAAACCCACGGTGCTTTCATGATATGAATGACCAGGAATCCCGCCCTCCCAACCTGTTTTTTCAGATACCCTGAAATGTAACGAGGTATTCAAATGAGATGGTTAAAAAAAAAGGGGTTGTTAGATGGTGCCCTGTAAAGGGCTGCATTGTCTTTCAATGACAATGACCTCAGTGGTCTTGTCCATGTCCTGACATGACATGTATATCTTCCCTCTCTTTATCTGATCAGTGTACTTAGTGGTTTTTGTACACACCATCTACCCTTCTCCTTTCCTGTTTCGCCTTCTCATTTTGATGTACTAACAATATTTTTTGAAGGGCCTTGGCAGATAGGCAACAAACACATTCCAAACTGGAATGATGAACTGAAAGCCCTGGGGTATGAATCTCCCTTGGCCAGGTATGTTCTTCTCCAGCAATAGTATGGTTGATTGATTGGGTATGAGAAGTAAGGCATCCTTGATGATACCTGAAATAAGCACAGAGCATCTAAAGGACTTTTGAATGCCGATATTATGAGCTAAGCCCTGGTAAGACAGCTTACGGGAGTATGTGTACACCTTATACATGATCCGGTCAATGCACACTACTTTTGTTAGCTAGTCTCATGTAGCCGATGCCTTATATCAGAATCAGATACCTTATGATTGAGTGACTGCCATGTCCTTTGATCAAGTGCTTCTATACTTCTCTTAGATATGGCTTTGCTCCTTGTGGCACCATAAGAAAATACCCAACTCTAATCTGTTGCTAGAAGATGTTTTGTCTATATCACAGGCATGTTACTACAGACCTGAGCTGCTGCTGTATCTTGACAAGGTTCCTTGAACGAGGTTCCTTCCCTAGCCTGTTCTTCCCTGTGCAAGAACTTATTGAGAAACTGAAAGGTATTTTCTAGAAACTTGTACCTATCCAGAGCTAAGTATACCACTGAACTCTCTGTTCTTTTCTCGTGATACTATACCGGTCTTGCTATGATACACTTTATGCCAATGTTTCATTCATGACCCGAGGAAGAGAGGATGTAGGATTCTACTCCCTTGGATAATATAATCTAAGGATAGAACTACATGGAAGAGGGGAAACCTTATGAGAAGGGGTCTGGTATGCACTCCCTTACGGGGTGAGTGCATACCACACTCACTCCGTAAGGTTCTGCCATGCCAGGGGATTGGCCGGTGGGTCCCTCTCTCTCCCTCTCTCCCTCTCCATCTATAACTCTTTGGATTTCATCTGGCCTTAACCTTTTTGAGGCCGGTTATTTGGTTTTTCATCCCAATCTTTTTTCATCCAAATTTGGCTGATATTATTGTAGGATGATGAAACTTAATGTACAGAAAGCTTGGTTTACCATTTGTTTCTTTCATCTAAATTGGATGAACTACATGAATAATGGTGACCTATTTTAATCCAAGAGATAGTAATTTTACCATCATTTATTATAAATGATGGCAGGCAGTTATAAAACTTGAGCCTATACCCTAACCCTAAAAGATACCTTTTTATTGGATGTCATCCATTGACAAAGTGCATCTCGTGCTAAAATGCGACTTTTCGTCCACCCTGCATGACAAATCGAGGAGCTGTGCCCTAAGCGGGCCGACACATTTCACAGCACAGAACTCGTGCTTCAGGGATCCTCGATGATGCGCCGTGTAAATCTGCTCCCCTGCTGCTACATGGTACTCGTGATGGCTGGCTCTTGGGATGCGCATTGGCGGTTAGGCAGATTCCTCTCTGGCAGGCGACAAAGCGATGATCGCTTTGCTCAGACCCTCATGGTTCTTTCAATTTTAAGTACTATATGCTTGGCTCTGGAGATTTATCTGCAATCCGGGTTTTTGAAATGAGATTACAATCTACAAGTATGGTGATGAATATCAAACCCACGGTGCTTTCATGATATGAATGACCAGGAATCCCGCCCTCCCAGCCTGTTTTTTCAGATACCCTGAAATGTAACGAGGTATTCAAATGAGATGGTTAAAAAAAAAGGGGTTGTTAGATGGTGCCCTGTAAAGGGCTGCATTGTCTTTCAATGACAATGACCTCAGTGGTCTTGTCCATGTCCTGACATGACATGTATATCTTCCCTCTCTTTATCTGATCAGTGTACTTAGTGGTTTTTGTACACACCATCTACCCTTCTCCTTTCCTATTTCACCTTCTCATTTTGATGTACTAACAATATTTTTTGAAGGGCCTTGGCAGATAGGCAACAAACACATTCCAAACTGGAATGATGAACTGAAAGCCCTGGGGTATGAATCTCCCTTGGCCAGGTATGTTCTTCTCCAGCAATAGTATGGTTGATTGATTGGGTATGAAAAGTAAGGCATCCTTGATGATACCTGAAATAAGCACAGAGCATCTAAAGGACTTTTGAATGCCGATATTATGAGCAAGACAGCTTACGGGAGTATGTGTACACCTTATACATGATCCGGTCAATGCACACTACTTTTGTTAGCTAGTCTCATGTAGCCGATGCCTTATATCAGAATCAGATACCTTATGATTGAGTGACTGCCATGTCCTTTGATCAAGTGCTTCTATACTTCTCTTAGATATGGCTTTGCTCCTTGTGGCACCATAAGAAAATACCCAACTCTAATCTGTTGCTAGAAGATGTTTTGTCTATATCACAGGCATGTTACTACAGACCTGAGCTGCTGCTGTATCTTGACAAGGTTCCTTGAACGAGGTTCCTTCCCTAGCCTGTTCTTCCCTGTGCAAGAACTTATTGAGAAACTGAAAGGTATTTTCTAGAAACTTGTACCTATCCAGAGCTAAGTATACCACTGAACTCTCTGTTCTTTTCTCGTGATACTATACCGGTCTCGCTATGATACACTTTATGCCAATGTTTCATTCATGACCCGAGGAAGAGAGGATGTAGGATTCTACTCCCTTGGATAATATAATCTAAGGATAGAACTACATGGAAGAGGGGAAACCTTATGAGAAGGGGTCTGGTATGCACTCCCTTACGGGGTGAGTGCATACCACACTCACTCCGTAAGGTTCTGCCATGCCAGGGGATTGGCCGGTGGGTCCCTCTCTCTCCCTCTCTCCCTCTCCATCTATAACTCTTTGGATTTCATCTGGCCTTAACCTTTTTGAGGCCGGTTATTTGGTTTTTCATCCCAATCTTTTTTCATCCAAATTTGGCTGATATTATCGTAGGATGGTGAAACTTAATGTACAGAAAGCTTGGTTTACCATTTGTTTCTTTCATCTAAATTGGATGAACTACATGAATAATGGTGACCTATTTTAATCCAAGAGATAGTAATTTTACCATCATTTATTATAAAAAACATTAAGACATACATGTCTTAAGCATATTCCAGCCAACCCATACTGGTACATCTGGATCCGGTATTTCTATTGCAGGCCAGCGGAGACGCAAAGCAAGCACAATATAGGGAGTATATTAAGAGACCATATAGAGCTTACCAATTTTTTGTCCCAAGAGATCACTTGGGGTACTTTAGAAAACAGTTTGTAGTCTAAAAAGAGCCCAACAATGTGATGCTTGGTAGTCTATAAATAACCACAATGTCTGTTTTACGAGACATAAGACACAAGCATGATTCATAAAATAAAAACAAGGCCGAGTCTTTTGAAGCAGATACAAGTCTGGAGTGGTATTCCAGGGTCTTAAGAACAGCTCTGCCAGGGTAGAAAGGTAATTCAAAAACCCCTGTTTGCAGTCCATCATATGAAATCAAAGTGAAATGAAGGTCTTGCAGAATGTGTGTTGTCTAGTAAGGCACAACAGTCCGTCTTAATAACCAGCCAAGAGGTTTCATTGTAGAGCCAAATTTCAGTGCAGCCAAGGTACCGACCGCTACATTATACCCGCATTGAAACATGAAAAAAACAGTAGATAAATCGGTAGATTTGTATTCCATGAGTTCTCGTGTCTGCCCTACCTCCTGCCATGTAGATATGGTTGCAAGAAACCACAAACAAGGTAAGGAGCAGAAGTAGATCCTCATTGGAGCCAAGTTGAAGCAGGTCTGCATCCGTATGCTGGCAGTTTTGAAGCGGCAAGAGGCTCAGCAGCACCCACATTTGCAAGAATAGGAACTGCAAGCTTCAGGAAATCAACACAAGTGAAGACCCTCACCTGTGCCCGTCCCAAAAACCACCACATAAAGATGTGTGTTAGTGAGGATGCATCAGGTGAGTGGCAGGGAGTGTTTTGTGGTATGCCCTGCGCCATGGCGTCCAACAGATCGTCTCCAACAGAACGCAATCAAAGTAGAAGTGTTCACAGACAGAGAATAGCTCATACAAAAAGAGAGCCGCATGTAATATGTAGATAAATAGGGATAGAGTACTTCCCAACGAGGAGTAAAAGCGCCGCTGCATTGTTGTTGCAAGGCACGTATCAAATCATCTGTTGTTGCCACATACAAATCCCGACCTCGTTTCCCAGACTGCTGCAACCATGCGTTGTGCACAGTTTCTGCCAAATTGCAAGATGGCATGTCCGCCATTTCCTCAATGGACATGTTCTGCAAAGAGGATACCACACTTCAGAACAGTGCATAGGAAACAACATAAAGAAAGCAATGAGTCAAAAATATGGAAAGCAAATGTATGAATAAAGCATGAAATAGAAGCCTCGTACCATTGTCATGGCTGCTCCCCACTGTCTATATCGGAAGTGCCAAAACGCCAGCCAATCTTCCAATGCTCTCATACTCTCAAGTGATGCAGCTCCAGAACCATGCACGAATTGTCTGGAACAAAGTGTCCGCCTCCTTCATTATTCTAGCATCTTTGTACTCTTTGCACAATTTACGGTGCTGAGTCTGCATCTCTGGTTTGATGTCCGACTTTGTATGTTTTTCCAGAGATTGTGTCCAATGGAATAGACATGTACGCTCTCTTCCTGGCATAGGCACTTTTGGGTCGCCCGATCCGAAGACAATACGAACAGCATTGAAATTTGCTTGAGCACTATCCGCCATGAAACCTGCAAAATTTGGAGATGGCAGCCCATGGCAGCCCATGACACGTATCAGGGAATTCCACATGAGCTTCTGGGATTCCGTATCCTCGGATTGCATGTCACAAACTGCAATTGTCATAACTCGTTGGTACACTGGATCGTAGACATGACAAGCCATTGTCGTCCAATCCTTCACTCGTTTCACATGATCAAACATAAGAAAACAGTTCTGCAAGTCCCCAGTCTTCTGCATCCGCTTCACGAGGCTAACCCCACTGCCCTCCCCAACAGTCGACATTTTGAAAAGAAAAACTTTGATGGCACCTTGACCTGGGAATACATTGTCCTGGATGTAATCGTACTTGCTCACTCGTTTCAATTCCAAAATATTGTCTATGTAGCCTCTGATCCCAGAGCCCATTCTCAATGCATTGATCTGATGCCGAATGTTAGGTGAACTTAAAGTGGAGAAATGATCCATGACCAGGTCCAATGCTGCACCGTCAAGTTTAGTCCCCACAGAATCTCCTTCACTCAAAATATGGCTTTCCAAGAAGGACTTGCTTGCACCAAGAGCAATTGCAGATGTTGTTGCGGATGGGTTTCTCCCGAACTCCTGTTTGATCAACCTCGATACTGTCTCAACACTCTCCCTAATTAGCCATATTAAAGTCTACATTCAAAAGTGGACACAATCCAATGTGCTACACCATAAATTATCAAATCACTTCTGGAATACCAAAATCACTACAGATGCACAAATCCGTCAAGTCCTTAAATTTAGATACACCCAGTACATGGGACACCAACGCAAGCACATTTTCTAGCCACGTATTTTTCCATCTCCATACTGCCCACTCTGTTCAGGCACCCATCAAGAACGTGACACCTGGCCACACTTACTTAGCCAATGTACACACCCTATCATACATGACCTACATATTACCCGACCTAACCAAGCAGTATGGCATATCCACAAACTACTCCTCAACCGCTTGCTCCGCAGAGCGCCAAACAGGATGGCACAAGTTTGCAGAATTTGCAGACGAAAGTGTTTGCCGGTGGATGGGCAGTCCCAGGCTGAAATGGATTTTCCGCCAGACCCTCCCATTCGCTTTGATTATGAACCCCAGACTGAAGAAAGTGTCTGCAATTCAAATTATCACACCTAAGGTGTCCATTGCAAACTGTCATCCTGAAAACAAGCTTGTCATCATTCTGAATATTGGACGTTTTTGTTCTGCACCACGGGTGCCCGTCGTGTTTCTTGTCCATTCCATGCATCATGATTGTTACACCTCCAACTCGCGGAGGAGGAGGCAGCTCAAATAGGATATCGCCATCAAAAGTCTCCGGCAAGAACTTCACAGGCACCTGCTTCAAAGATTCCCAATCAATTCCCCGCAACTCACTTTTGAATCCAGCCATTCCTCCCATCGCCCGCAATTTTGGAATGACACTACAAATCTCTTCTTCATCAGCTTCTCCAACCACAGTAGGAAGGACTGGATTTGGAATTTCACTTATGTCATCATCGGAAGAATCCGAAAGCTCAACGATTGGAGTGGAGGACGTCTGTTCTTTTTTCACCACCACCTCCCTCTTGTCTTCAACGACCGAAGTAGCAGTCCCAGGCGTCACATATGACCCAAGGGACTTTCGCCGAGGCTCTCCAAGTACTCTGTATCGACCAGGACGCACTCTCCACTGGCTGATATGAGCCGTCTCATCACGGTTTTGGAAAGAATATTTCACCAACTTCCTTTTAAGATCGTACACCTCTTTCTCCAAAAAGATGGGGCCATTCTGCAGCTGAAAACGGGTAGCCAAGACATGTTCCAGAACAATTGCAAATCCATTGTCAAGGACTTCCTGGGAGAACGGCACTGGTTTGTTGTCAGAGAAGAACTCCGCTTCAGAGGAAGCCATCTTCCTTCCTCGCGTACGTTTGTACCTTGTCATCGCAGATCTAGTGTAAATCGGTTTACTGATGTTTCCAGAACACAGTTGAAGAATGAGCAGAGAATATGGCAGAGGAAGCTCAAATAACGACTGTGCATATTATGTTATTCTTTCTAGATATGCAGCCGTCCATTTTAATTACTTTTCTTGTGGGCCCAGTGGTCAGAGTATCCCTAGGTGCAGTGTCGGCAGCTGTAAAACCGTTAACCAGAACCTCATCAATAAACCCAAAAACAAAGCCGACTTCCTGGAAGCATGCCACAGGACCTGAGAATGGGATTGCAGATTAAGTAAATGTATCTATATACTACTACCAATGATCATGCGCACCTGGTAAGTTCCAAATGTGAAACGAATGTGGGGTTTGGCTAACAAGGATGACCGTGTATGATATTCCAATTTGTCATCAATCTCTCGTTCATTTACATTTATTTGTGTAAGACTGCGCCAAAATTTCTGGGATTCGCTGTTATTTTTAAATATTGAAACCGTTCTAATAAAGAACACGCCGTTTTTTTTGGGCGACACACGTCAGACATCCATAACTGAATACGAACAGCTGTACACCAATTGCTGGCATGTGCACTAATAAGGGAACGACTATGTGTAACGGTCACGCGGGAGGGAATCCGATGCTTCTAGAGACACGCAAGAACGCAGGCAATCCTGCAAGAAATCGGGAGTCACTGCGTTTTTCTACTTTTCGCGCTTAGAGGGAGAGTGGTAGTCAAGCTGGAGAGGGTTCCTTCTAGAATACGAAAGAGAAGAAAGTCTCTTTATTTTACTTCCCTTAGAGAGAGACGCAGAGCAAGAGAGAAAATGACGAGGCGTCGTTTGTTGGAGAACACAGGGCCAAGGCAGCAGGTGAACGCGGAGACTGATTCACAAGAGCAGACGGAGACTGAGGCAACGGCTGTGACACAGTCGGCGATAAGAGTGCGCCAGCCTGTGGAGGCAGAGATGATTCGCAGGGACACTGAAGGAGGTGGAAGCACGCGGAACGCCGAACCGGGAGAAGGTCAAGAAACCCTAGCGCAGACAGAAATTCCAGCAGATGTGAGAGGGAAGAGGAAAGCTGCAGAAGGGGATCAAATTTCAAAACCTAAGAAGGTGCCAGTAAGTTTTATCTAACTTACATTTCATTGTTGAAGATATGCGTAGAGATTGAGTGGAATGTCCCAGACATGGATTGTCGCTACCGACCATCACAAAGGTGATTTGCTTTCTACTTCTCTGCGAAGGGTTTACAGCACAATGAGTTGGTGACTATCGGTACAGTCATTCACTGGTGTTCAGATCATACAGTCTGTCTGATTGCCTTTCAAGGAGTCCTTCCTCTTCCCTTCTTTAGCAGGAACTACTGAATTGCGAGCGTCGTTAACGCCATTCGATTCTCCTCATGAGATTTATGTACCTATGTGTTTGAAGAGAGAGTCTGCACTTACTATCCGCCCTAAACTACACTGAATGTCGTTGCCGCCAATCAGTTGCACATGTATGTCATTACACAACACCGATCCGGCAGGTCGTTATCTTTTGTGATTGTCGTTAACGCCGTTCGCTATCGCTCTCGCTTTTGTTTTGAATACGGCAGTCTCAGCTTTGCTTGTGTAGATTGTGCTGAATTCTTTCACACCATTCATGGTGAGTTTCCTTGAGACAGAGTGATGGTCGTTACCGCCATTCACTATTTGCAAATCACTCAGTCAGAACTGAATGGCATCGTGCAGAAAACTGTGAGGTCGAAGCCTACAGGATCAGAGGGGAAAGGATCTGGAGATGGGGACGAGTCCGCAAAAAGCTCAGAGAATACAGATGAAGCAGATGAATCCGAAGTGCACTACCTTGACAAGGTGAAAGAACTCATGTCATTCCAGAAGGTAAACTCTCAGGAGGTTATAAGGGACATGCTCGTATCTGGAGGGCGTCTGGACATACCTCTGTGCCGGATGATATCAATGCCTGTTGTGCGTCCACCTCTTTCCCATGACATAACAAAATTGGAGAGTGATTTTGTGCATGGATATAGACTTGGTGCACAAGTTTTTTATGTGTCACTGACGGATATAAATGGGAAAAGCACATTAGTGTCTCCAGAGATCAGTGATAACTGGGATGAGTGCTGGAAAGATGCCAATGAGGAGTTCGAGCTGGGCCTCATGATGGGAAAGAACACCCAGCAATTCTGCAACCACATGTTCTACGTCTAGGACGGCAACCACCGATTGCTGGCATGGATGGGATACATTCAGAAACACCATTCGAAAGACAAAGACAAGCATGTTGCTGTGGAGGCAATGGTTTTGGATCCTGGAAACGACATCGCTAGGCTTCTTACAGCTATGCACGACGTGAATAAGTAAGTCATCTAGGAGATTTCATTCCGTCTGTAGTGTCTTATTAATCCTCAAAAAACAGTGTTAAGGAATGCAATGTTTCCAATGTTTTTGCAGATCGATAGAGAAATCGCATGTGACAACAAGCTTGGTTCACACACTATTCCGAATTCAGAGGATTGGTCTGATGAAGCTGGATGATTTTCGGACAGTGCTACCACCCAATATCATCAAGAAGTGCGAAACAGGAAGAGCTGCAGGCACTTGGTATTCTTTGACACGAGAGGCGTTTCTGGAGTACATGTATGCGGTAAGCCCGAGTCTGTACTCTGTTTACTTTTCGAATACATGTTTGTAGTCCCTTCGGAGCTAATCACTACTTGAATCAATGCAGCAAGAACTGGCAGAGGCAGCTGAGAAGGGAAAATCCGAATATTACCGCACTACACCAGAAGAACTAAGGACATCAAAGGGTGTGGAAGCTGCAATAAAGAAGGAGTTTGAAATGCGAAGAACCAAATTGATGTCCGCCTTCGGAAAGCAGCTTAGAATAGTAGATCCTGGACTTGGTCTTGAGTTCCTTCAGCAGATCAAAACACACTATGACAAGCATGTGCATCCGGAGATGCAGCAGGAGAAACTGCACAGGCTGGCCATATTGATGGTCGACCCACAAACAAAAATAAGGTGGCTGGAGATATGGAACTCAGATCAAACAGTAAAGGACTTGAATCAGTTCCCAAAGAGCACCATACAGCCTGGCATAAAGGTGGAAGGAATCAGTGATTTGGTGTTTGATAACTGGCTCCACAAGGCTACATTTTGGAGTCAGGTGTGTATTCAAACATGCTGTTTTCTTCTCTTCAAGTATGTGATGAGTATCTTATTTGCAATTCTGACAAATATACTATTTGCAGCTCGAAAAGCGCGACGTCATTGTGCTGGATCAGACTTTGAAGGACCTGAACATTTCGATTGTTTCCCCTCCCCAAATGTCATTGGAGGCATACATAAGGAAGTGGAGAGGTCTCACCTGGAGATACTGTTTTTTCCGGGAGTTCTCCAAAGATGGTAACATTTTACGGTCCAACGACTTTGACAGTCAGGTTGGAGGAGAGTGGGCCATGATGCGAGTTGTGTACAGGTGCAATGTCATACTTGAAACTCTACTGTTTTTTTTGGGAAAAAATGTGGCTTCATATGGATTGCAATCTTAGATCCAGATTGAATGTCGTTGACGACATTCACTTCTTTGTCTGAGTCATTCTTAAGCGAGTATATGAATTCACCTGGTTAGGATCTAAGGGTGCAATTATATTGTCCCTGATTAGAATTGATAATGTCCTTGAATGGCGTTGACGACATTCACATACGGAGTTGTTGAGAGGTCCTCAGAGTTATGTAAATTTTTGTAATGTCCATAGAGGTTACAGTGAGGGTTCCTCACTTCATTTGCTGAATGTCAATGCAGACATTCAGTTGTTCTGCATTGTTTTTGCCTCTTGCGAGGAATCTGGAGGCTTGATAAGCTCTGTTATCAGAAATCCAAAGTGAATGTCGTTGACGACATTCACTGTTGTGTCTGTATTATTCAACAACGACAAATTGAATTTACATGGATTGGGAGCTAAGTAATTGGTTTCTTTTTGGTATTTTTCTGAATGGCGTTGACGCCATTCACATACAGTGATGTTGTGAGGTCCTCAGTGATATGTTCGTTATGAATGTGCATTGAGTTTTCCTGGAGGGTTCCTTACTCGATTTTTTGATTTCCATCCTGTGATTTTGTTTCATTTAAGTAATAATTTGGTTTCATTAGTGAATGTCGTTGACGACATTCACTTCTATGTCTGTGTCATTCCTAAACGATAATTTGCATTCACCTGGATTAGGGTGTATTTACAGTATCATTGAATGGAATGTTCTGAATGGCGTTGACGACATTTATATCTGGAGCAGTAGTGTGGTCCTAAAAGGTCCTTGGAGCAGTTCTCAGAGCCATTTCAATCTATGTTTTTTTCATTCTGTTCTACTTGCATCTTACTCACTGAGCGCTTTTGTGGGTTGGGATTTATCTCCTTTTTTCAAGTACACGAAATATGTGCTTATGGAAGGAAATCACCTGAGCGGAATTCCCGACTATCTTGACATGTGGTCGGACCCTGCAAACGATCCAACCATGTATACTGCAGGGATATTGAAGGACTGGAGTCCTTCTCACTTCAGAGACTGTGGGTGGTACCTTGACTTCTGTAACAACTTCCTCTCTGATGCAGGGACACTTCTGTTTTTTCAGTCATGTGACAATGATAGTCGTCGGGCATTGGCATCATACCTCAAGTCTTCAGGGTTTGAAGTTTTGCGCACATGGAATTGTGTGAACAGCCTCTATCTTGTGAAAGGGGGTTTCCCTGGTCAGCTGGTATGCCGTCTCCCTTCTGCTTATGCTTTGATCATGAGTTTCAATTTTCTCTGCAGCTCCACTCTAGTAGAATGTGTTATGATCGACACCGATCATCACCGATCCATGATTTTTTGGTGTCTGAGTTCTGAATAGCCGATGTACACACTTCCACTATAGATTGTGTTTACCACACTAACCTGCTATCTTTGGCAGACGAGGATGTTCGAGGCGATCTGCCTGCGGACGATTCGCACCTCAAAGACACCATCCTCCATCCGCAGCTTTGAGATTTCTGACCAGGGTTGTTTCGTCAACCCCCCCTATGAGCCCCATGTCGATGACATTTTGTACAACTTCATGCTGTCCAGTCAGACTCTGAAGAGACCAGATGGCACTCCCTGGAGAGGTGCAAAAGAAAAGTCACCAGCGTTCATGCAAATACTGCTGGAGTCATGCAGCCACCGCTCTGCATGGGTGGTCGATCTTTCTGTGTCCACAGGTTCGTTTTTTCCCTTCCGAATTGGTTTCCTTTCAACAGTTTCATCTACTTAAATCCCCCCTCCAAACTGTTCATGTTCTCCTGTCTGGTGTAGGAGCAACTTACCATGCATGCAAGGCAGGCGGAAGAAGCCTTTTTGGCATGGAGGGTGATTCTGACCTCTACAACACAGTGCTCCTCCCCCTTTTGTCTGGCTCCACTTCAGGCACACAGACTTATCGGATTCAAATTCGAAATGATGACGATCCCGAAGATAAGCAGGTCGACAACGACTTTTCATGTGAGTAAGTGCTAAACCCTCTTTGGGAGTCATACTCAATTTCTCGATAACATCAAAGTTACAGTAATAACTTTTTTCAGGCTGTCTTTCAGGAAAGGCAGCGGTGGATCTTCATGAGATACAGTCATTTCTGGCGAGTCTGTTTTCGACAGCCCCCTTTCCAATTTTCTGCTTCCTGTTTATGCCGAAGCAATGGCACTTCACGCGGCCGAGTCCCTATCCCCTGACTTTTTAGTGGCCAGCCGTAGGTGTATCCAGCGTGGATCCGGTGTTCTAAAATACTTAGACTTAGATGCAGAGGAAGCGGGGATACATTGTACTGACTCTGAGTCAGACTGAACTGTATTCTTTTAATATTCATTTTCATATTATCTGGAAAACGTTGAATCCCCTTCCTCCACCGTAGTTGTTCCTTTAGAACAAATAATAATCACAGAATCAACTTTCGTTTAAATTGCAATATGTATGAATCCATCTCACAAACCTCCCTGACTCTTCTCATATCCATTGTGCATTCATCTACACTGTATTCATGCGTGCTCCATTCATGAATTTTTTCCTTTGTACAACATCCATTGTACATTCATCCTCTGTACTCTTTAATCCACCCCACAAACCTTCCACACTCATTTCATATACGTTGTGCATTCGTCAAAAGATTTGGTCATGCATCTTCCTGTCATGAATTTTTGTCATTGCTCAACATCCATTATACATTCATCCATTTTACTCTTATCCATCCCTCATTCATCCATCTACATTCATTTTTCACACTCATCCATCTGTTTATCATCCAACTGTACATTCATCCATCCTTTATTCAATGCCTTTTATTATGTCGTCCAGCTTGTTTCCGCGGTAAAGGGTGCCAATCCGCGGGAATACACTCCACTTCTTTCTGGATGCGTGATGACGCGGCCTTCACGTGTGATGATGTGGAGTCAGCCCCGTGACGTGGCATTTGCGCAAGGTGACGTGGCGTGAGCGCAGTTGCGCTCACGTGACCAGGCTCACGCCGAGGCATCCCTGGTGGATTCATTGTATTTTTTCAGGAAAGCGATCTGATGGAGAATCTCCACAGGTGACGACGAATGCGCAAGAGCAGCTGGACACACAAGCACATCAGTTCAAGATGGAGATATCTCCTGCAGCAGAGAGCCTACGTGACTATGTGACGAGGTACTTTCTGCTCTACAAAACCAACCTATTCTTTCGGGAGATAAGTCCCTAGACTGGCTGGCCCTGAACTGGAAATTCGGCGCCATTTTCCAGTTGTAGGCCCTATTGCCATTCAGGGACTTAGCCATTTTCGGGCTAAGTCCCTAGGGTGGCTGGCCCCGAAGTGGAAATTCGGCGCCATTTTCCAGTTGTAGGCCCTATTGCCGTTCAGGGACTTAGCCATTTTCGGGCTAAGTCCCTAGACTGGCTGGCCCTGAACTGGAAATTCGGCGCCATTTTCCAGTTGTAGGCCCTATTGCCGTTCAGGGACTTAGCCATTTTCGGGCTAAGTCCCTAGGGTGGCTGGCCCCGAAGTGGAAATTCGGCGCCATTTTCCAGTTGTAGGCCCTATTGCCGTTCAGGGACTTAGCCATTTTCGGGCTAAGTCCCTAGACTGGCTGGCCCTGAACTGGAAATTCGGCGCCATTTTCCAGTTGTAGGCCCTATTGCCGTTCAAGGACTTAGCCATTTTCGGGCTAAGTCCCTAGGGTGGCTGGCCCCGAAGTGGAAATTCGGCGCCATTTTCCAGTTCTAGGCCCTATTGCCGTTCAGGGACTTAGCCATTTTCGGGCTAAGTCCCTAGGGTGGCTGGCCCTGAACTGGAAATTCGGCGCCATTTTCCAGTTCTAGGCCCTATTGCGGTTCTGGGACTTAGCCATCTTCGGGCCAAACCGGGACAAATGGCGCCGAATTTCCAGTTCAGGGCTCCCAAGATGGCTAAGTCCCTAGGGTGGCAGTCACCGAAAACCAAAATTCGGCGCCATTTTTCCATTTCTAGGCCCACTCACATCCGCCCCAACCTGGGAAAATGGTGCCGAATATGCATTTCAGGGACCTCATTGTGTTTTTCATGAATGCAGGTACTGCAAGTTCTCCCTTTTGGAGAAAGATCATCTGTCTTTCGAGCCACCGTTCTTCCTGGCATGGAGGAACCCTGGGGCTGACTCCATGTACACTGACGATATTGTGAAGGAGTGGCATCTGGAACATTTGCGTGATTGCCCTTGGTATGTGGACCTTCCGCCCGGCTCGCTCGACCCATCCGAGTTTCAATTGAAGCTGGATGCTGAATTCCACAAAACCGGGCTCCGCTGCCTCCGTTGGGTGCAAAAGAGGCAAAAGCGCTTGCAAACTCCAAGAAAGCGGCAGAGCTTGCTCAGGCAGGAATTCAGGAGAAATTGCATGAGAAGAGTAAAGGCCAAAGGAAAGGACAAGGAAACAGGTGAGTGCAGTAACACCCAAAAAGAAGAAAACCATCGGGGCATCGGAGGAGGCGCAAGAGGGGACCCAAGAGAGTGACTCGGACGACGACTTTGTTCAAGGTCCTGCAACTGCTGTTGCTCCTACCCAGTCACCGGTCATCCGGGTTCCCAAGTCAGTTCGGAGTGGGACTGGCTCTGCCAAGAAGTTGGCATTTGAGGGCGAGCCTACACGGCGGTATTCGGCGGTGACGTTTACGCACAGGCCAAAGCTAGAACCTCCAACCATCATCCAATGCGTCAATGAGAGCTTCCTTGACGCTCTCGCTGCCAGGGCGAAGAAGGTGGCACACAGCAAGTCTCTGGCGGAGCAGAAAGGGGAAAGCCAAGAAGAGGGCTGTCGGTACAGAGCCTAAAGACACCCCTGGTTTTGAAGCCATGATGGAATTCTTCACGGCTGTGAGCACGAATTGCAAGAGCACTCGGGGGGGGGGGGGGGGGGGGTTTGAGGTGGATAGAGCTTGCGACATGATTCTCCTCAACATTCCAGATGGGGAGCTGCTAGAGGGCCTGGATGGTGTGCCCACCTGGAAGGTTTACTGAGGACTACTGGAAAGCCGGTTTGGGCTGGCGGGGATGCTTCTGGATGATGGTGGATGTGTGGTTGTCCTTGCCACGGAGGGAAGACCACAGAGATTCGGTGCAAGGTGGACAACCGAAAAGTGTCACCCCGTCCCCTCCTCAGAAAATGGTTCTGCATCAACACAGGGGTTGCAAACAGAGGGCCAAAGTGTAAGTTATCATCTATTGCATCATTCACTTCATATTGTGGTGTATGTTAAGTAGACCTTGGAGTTGATCCCTTCTTTGTTGGATGTGCAGACATTGGTGTTTGAGGCATATTGCTTTGTGAAGAGAGGGTCTAACGTTCAAATTCCGCAATGACGGTCGTCTTGTTGATGCCGCTGTGGACCCTGTAACCTACGATGTCCTCTACAACTATGTGCCCCACTCCAGTATGCCGAAGGACACAAAGACAGGCAAACCGTGGCGGTACAGCCGGACCCGGAGCCCTGCTTTCATCCAAACCCTCATGGAGACGTGCTCGGATGTCCAAGGGCGGATTCTGGACCTCACAATGCGGCACGGGTAAGCCTTCACGTGCTCAATTTGTCCCCTGGCCCGATTGCAATTGCATGCCGCAAGCTATTAACCGCCCACTTTGTTCCTCAGTTGCTTCAATGTGGGCAGGGACGTTGTCCGACAGACATGTGTTTGCCTTCGAGCCAGATACTGCCCTCCACAACTCGGAACTTGCAGCGGCTGAACGTCTGCCGAAAGAGGAAGATGCATCCTCGGAGGATGAGGAAAAATCCGAGAAGGAGCAGGGAGGAAGTTGGCATTTCAAGTCCACTGGTGCCACATTCCAACTTCACATGACCCTATTTCCGTGCCTCCTAACCCTATTTCCGTGGACTCACAATGGTCTGCTCATGTTTTTTTTTTCCCCGCTCATGCTCATGCCGCTCATGAAATAGCAGCCCCCGCACTGACCATGAGTAAGGTAGTATCTGATTGGCCACTGCCAATCTAACCAATCATTTGCACTTCCTTGAATCTCCACTGCAAATAAACTCGTATCAGGTAATGGGTCTTCTACTCCCGTGGCGGCCTCTCCTGTTGTTAGGCGTGACAAGTGATCTGCCACAAGATGCAAACGGGCAGGCTTGTAAACACCTTCGAATTCAAACTCGTGCAGGATTATTAACCATCTTGTTATCCTGCCACTTATCAAAGACTTGTTCACCAGATAAATCAAAGCCTGATGATCCACATAAAACATGAACTTTCTTCCCAATAGGTAATGCCTGAATTTCTTGATTGCATAAACCATTGCCAATGCTTCTCTTTCAGTTGTGCTATAGTTCTTTTCAGCACTGTTCAACAACCTGCTTGCATAGTACACAGGTGAATCTATATTTCCAGTGATATTTTGGGCTAACACAGCTCCCAATGCTTCTCCTGAGGCATCACAGTGTACATTAAATACTACGTGCCAGTGAGGGTTAATCAGGACAGGTGTAGTTTTTACTGACAATGTAAGTTCCTCAAAAGCCTGTTTACATTCCGTTGTCCATGTAAACACTGCATCCTTCTTTAGAACCTTACTCAAAGGTGCTGCCATCTGCGCATACCGTCTGACAAACCTTCTGTAGTAACTGGTTTGTCCAAGGAATCTCCTTAGACTTTAACATTTCTTGGTGGTGGTGACGTTTTAATGGCCTCCGTCTTTCTGGGGTCCACAAGTAATCCCTTCTTACACACAATGTGTCCCAGAATTACCCCTAAGTTCACACAGAAAGTACATTTTTCTGGATTCAGACCCAGACCTCTCATCCTGCATTTGGCCAAGCATAACTCCAATTTATGCAAGTGCTCATTCTTAGAACTGTACACACTGAAATCATCTAAGAACACTTGCATGAAATCATCCAGATACTCATGGAAGGATTCGCTTATCACTCTCTGAAATGTTGCTGGTGCATTACAAAGTCCAAAAGGCATGACTTTGTATGCATAAGCACCCCAGTCTGTGATTAAAGCTGTCTTTCCCGGTCTTCTTCTTTCTTCTTTCTTCTGCACTTGTACTTGGTTATACCCACTGAAGCCATCCATGAATGAGTACATCTCATGGCCAGCCACAGTGTCCAATACAGCCTCTGTGAATAACAAGGGAAAGGGATATTTCTTTGTACAAGCATTCAGCTTCTTATAATTCACACAAACTCTCAGTTTACCATTCTTCTTGGGAACTATCACAATGGGTGACAACTAGGTTGTATACTCTATCGGGTATATGATCTTAGCCTCAGCCAGCTTCTTGATCTCTTCCCCAACCTTCTGTGCATAGTTAGGATTCATCCTGTACCTAGCCTGTTTGATTGGTACCGACCCTGGTTCTAGTTCAATCTTATGCTGGCAAATCTCAGGTGGTATCCCTTTCAGATCCTCATAGCTCCAAGCAAATACATCTCTGTATTTGATGAACGACTCTTAGCTTCCTCAAAGAATTTTGGCTCCAAATCAGCCCCTACTTTCACCATTCTCATCTCTTCCTTCCTCCTTAGTTCCCACATTCACTTCTCTCACTGCTCATCAGCTGTGATTGTCCAACCAGTCACTATTTCATCCTGTAAACTCACAGTGGCTGGTTCTTCTAGGATTTCCATTTCTCCCTCTCTTTCTTCATAGAAATGTGTTGGGTAACTGCTTGTTTCACCCTCAATTGGTGTTGCTGTTACTACACCACAGCAGATACATTTTAAACAACTTAGGCCTCCCAGTTGCATTTCTGCAATTTGCTCCCAATCTGGGTGTGCAGCAAACAGGGTAGCTTCCTGCTCCTCATCAAGTCCTCCCCTCCAGTCATACTCTCTAACTCCACGAGGTCTTCCTGGTAGCAGGTAGCCTACTAGATTTCTTAGTGGTGACCTGTATCTTGTGCTTCCCATCATGCACAGTCAGTAACTGGGAATTCCAGTCATGGAATACCCTGGCCTGTTTCAGCCATGGTCAACCCAACAATAAAGAGTAAGCTTCCATGACATCATCTATTTTCAACACAGTAACTGTGATCTTAAAAATCATCTTTTGAATCTGTATCTTAATTCATCTTATCAAGCCTAATGGCTGAACACTTCTTTGATCTGCCATCGTTACTGTGAATGGGGCTGGTTTCATACTATTTAGACCAAGCTTCTGCCTTAATTGGTCTGTCATAATATTCACTCCCGAGCCCCTATCTATCAGTACAATCAGTCAGGGCTTCCAATTCTCTATGGCATAGAATCCAAAGTCCCTGACTGTTTCTCGCCCTCTGGCTTCACAGTAAGCTTGTCACCTTGTTGTTCAGGCTGTGTTTCCCTGTCACATGGGCAATCTGATTGATTGCTTGATACAGTCTGTGCCTACAATGAGGTGCCACAGCCAATAGCTGTCCAATGGTAATCTCCAATCTCCGCTTGGACTGGCATATTACTTCAGCCAAAGTCCCTTCATTACTCTGCACTTGTGCAGCTTCTTTCTTCACTTCATCTTCACTCACTTCATCTTCTCTTTCAGAATCAAAGGAATCTGCCATAGCGATATCAGTACTCTTCTGCATTTCCCTTATGGTATCAGCCACTTCCTTGTGTAGTTCCTTCTCATCTCTCCAAGCCTCATCATCTTCAGGCACATCACTGCCATCTTCATTATCATCATCTTCCTCATCTACTGGAGGTATTAGTTTAGCTTTGCTTCTGGTTACTATCATCGTACTCACTTCTGGTACAAAACATGGCCTAACCCTGTGAACTGCCACCACTGGGCCTTCATTCACAGGAGCTCTCATCTCATTCTGGTGTCTGATCCAAAATGGACATGCTGCCTTGCGATGTCCTGTCTGATTACAATAGTAACACAGTTCTTCACCATTGGGTCCTCGCCCTTGATCTGCTCTAGGATTAATTCTATAATCCTGATTCCCTGGCTGGTAATTCCCCCTTGAATTACCCTGATAGTTGCCTCTAGAATTGCCTTGGTAATTCCCTCTTGGATTACCTCTCCCTTCCATACCATTGTTATAACCACCAGGCCTACCATAGTGGTCTTGATCACTGTTTCTTCTTGGCTGGGGCTGCACTTGATGCACCCTTACTTGCCTAGGTTCTCTTGCAGCCGTCCTTCTATTGTAATAACAATTCTCAGTAGAATGGTTATCCATTTTATAGATAGTACAATGTTTCTCCTTCATGTGGCATTCAGCTGTGGTATGGCCTTCATTCTGGCATTTTGCACACCAAACACCTTTCCTCCAATGTGTTGCAGCCTCTGTGGCATACTTCTTCAAGATCTCTTCCAATCTTTTCTCATAGTTTTCCCTCTTCTTACTCTTCCTCTTGAGCTCTTGCTCTTCTTCCTCATCTGACTCCTCCTCAGAGTCCTCATCATCCCTTTTCTCTCTCTCCCGAGCATTCCCAATTGCTCAATTATGTTAGCTGTTTCAAATGCCTCCTCCACTGTATTATGGGGTAGCATATCCACTTTCTTTTGCAACTCTGGTCTTAGTCCACTCACAAACCAAGTCTTCTGTAACCCTGGTGCTGGTACAACAGCTAGCTTCTTCATCATTAATTCCATCTTTTCCATGTACTCTTCAACAGTTTCATGCTTCTTTTGCCTTAACTTTTGTAAACTTCCATACACTTCGTCCTCGGTATTGCTTGTCCTGAACCTATTTCGGAATGCCGTACTAAGGCCATTCCATGTCAGGAAATGATTATCAAGGAATCTTGCATACCATTCACTTGCTTTCTTAATAAGTGAACATGGAAACAGTCTCATCTTGGCATCATCGCCATTTTCATTGTTCACAATACACATGTGGTCAAATTGGCTGATGTGTACATCGGGATCCCCTTTTCCTGCATATATTGGAAAAGGTGGTTTTTCCCGTGTTGGTTGTACCGCCATCTGTGGCCCTACACCCTGCCCACTGATAGGTGCTAGTCCCCCTGCTGGTGTTGGTCCTTAAGGACCTGTTGTAGTAGTGGTGGAACTCCCACCAGGTGCTGGCCCCTGAGCACTCCTTGCTACTGGCCCCACTATATTCACAGTATTCCCAGCTCCAGTTGCACTACTTCCCACACTTCCTGTCTCCCCAGAGCTAGATCCAGGCTGCCCGCCTGATCCCCCTGAGCCGACACCTTTGTTGGCCTGTGATCCAAGTGCTCCACTTGTTCCAGGTCCAACAGGTTGGGATGTCCTGGTCATAGTCTCAACCTCAACTGTTGGGTCTACTTCTTCATACTCTTCATCTTACAATTTCTTCTCTCTGTTTTCAGCTTCCAAGTTTTGCCCTTGGGTTTCTTCTTCCTCACTCATATAACTCAATTGCAATGGTGTTGGAGAATCTGAACTCTCTGTTGGCTCTGCCACATCATCCCCTCCTTCTTTGTCTTCCGTTTCAGAAACTAGAGTTCCTGCTTTTGGTGTTCCATGCCAACTCTTATCAAAGATTTCTGTCAAATCTTTTATCGAGGGATGTACCTCATATCTCTCCCTCGTGGCTGATCTTCTTCCTGTACCAAATCCCTTAATCTTTCTTGTAAAGAATAAGAAGGAGTGGCATCCAACTCTAGTTCTTCCGGTATGGGTGATGTACTCTCTGATCTTAATGGTGTGAGAGGTCCAGATGATTCCCCTATGTCTATTCCTCTCGCCCAAAGATATGGATAATTAGGTTTCAGATAACTTTCTCTTTTTGCTGAATATCTCTGGAGTCTAGCTTCTCTTTCATCACTCATGTCCCATGTCTTTCATATCTTTAATGAGGCAATAACCAAAACTCTTTCCTGTAGTATCTCTCGTATATGCCCGGATTTCTTTCAAGCTTCAATGCACCCTTGGCTATACTAGAGGTCTCTGTTACCATATATCCATATGGCAAGCACGTCTGAAAAGCTGTTCTTGGTGTCAGTTTGATCCACAAGATATCCTTAGGAATCCAATTCTTTACCAGTACAAGCTCTTCATGCATATGAGTATAAACATTCACTTTCCTTTCCTCCCAACCTTCGAACTCTACTCACTTAATGGATAGCAATGCTATCACATAAACCAGTGTTAGTAACCAACTTGCTCTCCCTCTACAGGCCACCTGATAAATCTTTATCACTCATTTCAGCAGACCCCACTCAGGGTCAGCATCATGCACTCTCTTAAGAATGTTTTCTTTACAACCGTCTGGCAATTCCAAGAACCTCTGAAAGAATTGTTTGGACAATCTTTCCTTCTCAGTTCCACAGGGAATTTGATTCACATCAAATTCTTTAATTTTCCAACCACCATGATCCCACCAGATGCCTATCACATCTGGTTGTTCATGACCCAGTTTCCAGGAAATGTTGCCAAATGTCGAGCGGCTTTTACTAGCCCATCCATTCGCTATCCGAGGTGGAAACTCCAAGATAGACGAGTTGGATATCTCTAAGCACTCAGCCATCTCAGAACAATCAGTCATGACCTACAGCTAGTGTATCATGGTTGTGCTTCCTATTTGTATTTCTTCTTGCCTTCATGTTAGCAAATTACCTTACTGTGTATACTGAAGCATCGGATTACTTCAGTAACTACCAGATTCCATTTACTCATCCATTCATTCCACAACTTCACTCATGTCTCTCTACACAATGTGTTTGTATCGAATAAGTATCAGATTAAGATTTATCAGGTATCAGGCCAATGCCATGGTGTCCCTAATCTGCTCTACTGTATGATTCTGCAGCTTGCATGAATTAAGCATCGACCAAGTCATCTTCCTATCTTCGTTGTTTCCCACTCTCCGCTTCATCTCCTCTCCCTCTGATCAAGTCGCTCTCCCAAGAAGTGATCCCTCCTTCGTTGCTGCTCTGCCTCATCTACATGCAAGCTGTTCTAACCACCTAACTAACTAACTGTCACCCCAAGAAGTAACATGTTTCCCCTGCAGATGTCGTTCCCACACGTCATTCCCTGCCAATGATAATTGTTCCCTATGTACGCTGTGACTGGCTGTGTCGGACTGTGTCGGGCTGTGATTGGCTGTGTGAAGCTGTGTCGGGCTGTGTCGTGCTGTGTCTGACTGTGCGAAGTTGTGTCAAGCTGTGATAGACTGTGACGGGCTGTGACTGGCTGTGTAAGCCTGTCTACCTGATAACGGCTATGCTACGAGGAACAGACAACGAGGGTCACAACGGGACATACCGTGTAGTGATGGACGTACACTACCTGAGCCACAGGCAGAGACGGCTAAGTACGCGGTACTTAGCCAATGGCGGGACAAGGGTACATTACCACGAGAGCAGTAGTGGGTAGTGTAGTAACCGTGAGCCGTGAACCACGATATCACACGGTCACATGACTAAAACCATGACAAATACAATCTGTGTTATCTGCCCTAGAAGACACCAAACTCACAAAACAAGATATATATCTCCTATATATCGATTTCAAAAATGCTTTCGACTCCTTAGACCACGACTACTCGCCATTATGACAGACCTAGGCTACCCATTAGACGCTATACAACATATTGGCAATATTTATACTAGCAGCTCCACGGAATACACAGGCTCTGGCTCTCCTCAAAGCCCCCATAGCCATCAGGCCTAAACTAACCCTCATACAATCAGTCCTAAAACCACAAGTCCAATACTCCTTCCATGCAGCTCCCTTCTCCCTCCCTGACATCATCCAGATTGACAGACAAATCATCCAACTCACTAAGCGCAGTTGTGGTCTTCCAACTAGCACTCCCAATGCTCTCACCCAACTTCCACGGACAGCTACGGCATTGGTACTAGTCCTTTAATAAAATCATATATGCGCACCCTTGGCTCCCAACTATTAGAAGCCCTCAACGACCCCGGTCGTCTAGGTCTCATCTACCGTGGGCTACTCAAACACCTGGCCTCCAACTCACTACCCTTCCTACATTCACAGTCTTGTCTACATTCCCCTATCGCCCCTCCCTACTCATACTCCGCTAGATGAAACCAGTGTGCAAACCAATCTCCTTGACTACCCCAAATCCTCATCTCCCCTCGAACAGGCCTGTGTAGTGTGAATGCAGGGGAGTAAAATTGAAATTTTGTTTGGCATCAGGATTCGGCATTGCTACAAAGGGAGTGCCCTGGTGCTAATGAGGGGAAGGAATTATCCATGACTACAGGTAATTCCATGGGAACACTATGCTATTGCTCTGCCAGGACAAAATATGGCTAAGTTATGACATGCGCCTTTTCATCCCTAGGATGAATGATTTTCATCGATGATGTTTAAACCTAGAAGCTCGGGCTGTGAAAAACGAAGGGGAAGATTGCGGGCAACTTTTCGCAGCTGCTGCAGTGGTGTTGGCAGCACAGTATGTCTTAGAAAGTTCCACCTACGCAAGGGGAATCAGCTTGCTTTAAAGGGCGACGTTAAGGGCTCTTGCTTGGCATTCTGTGCAAGGGGAAGCGGTGCCGCCTTCTTCGTAGTATTGATCAATTCTGAAGGCTGAGCATGTGATGAGAGCGGTGCACCACCGCTGCCGCCATTGTCTTGAAGATAACAGTTATGGGCAGATGAGCAAGCAAGGAAAACGGCCAGCTGCCGGAAGTACAAGGAAGAGAGTCTGGGCACAATCAATGGAGGGGATAAGGCATGTGGAGTGTTGGCTGGATGCCAACTCAAGTTATCTGTAATCAAAAGTTTCTAGCTGCTTTGTGTCTTCTTGCTATAGGACCATGTCAATTCGTAAGGAAGAATTGCATGCATAGAAGGATAGGGTAGTTAGTTGGCAAGCGACAGGGTTACTGCCATAGGCTGAAACAGTGCCATCATGACTCACTGAACGCTTGAATCGACGAATATCTGAAAGCTGGAGTGGCAGAGCAATGACAGGATTTGACATGCATAGATCTTTGTTTTTACAACGTGGCATTTAGACGACAAGAGGAGTTAGGGTAGCTGCTGATAGAGATGGTGAGGTGCCATCTCGGGCAGGCAATCCCACCGCTTCAGCTGGAGTATAAGAGAGCTAAGTTCGTAGATGCATTTCCTCCTCTCTGACTTAGGGATAGTTGCTATGGAATTTTGGTAGAGATACTCTCAATGGAAATGAGGGAGATAGAAAAAGATTTTGGCAAATGGAATGGAGACTTCTGGAATTCATACCAGTCCTGGTGGTAGAGAGAAAGTGAGGCAGGGTGGAAGTTATGTGGAGTGCTACAAGAAGTTGGGAAGTCAGTTCTTAAACATAGGATGCTTTCTGTTTTGGGAGGATGTGAATGAGGTAGAGTAAAGAAGAAGTGCCCATGACCTACAATGAGGGCAACATGCATGTTATTAGGTTAGGCAGTAGCATTTTCAGAGAGAATGAATCAGGTGGAAGTAAACCTGTTGGCTGCTGATTGCATGATTACTTAGAAGCATGCAGGGGCTGAGGCCTGCAACAGAGAAGATCACTTGAGGGTGATTATTGGTAGCCCATTTTGTATCTGCAAGAAGGGATTGAGAGGGTTGAAAGTGTCATATGTCCTTGAATCAAAGGGATGGGGAAAAGAGATCTTGAAAGAGGAATGGCGGATCATCAAAGTGAGGCTATGTGTGTGGAGAACTCGGAGCTGGTTGTAGTTGAACCAGTGACCATAAAACTTGATGTGTATTTCATGGAACTGGCCTACCAGTATTATTAAGGGATTGCCCTTCATGGGTGTTGGCTAACCTGATTTTGTGATAATGTATGTCTTGAAACATTTAGGAAACAGAACCCTGGCATATGCAATCCCCTGTTTACAAATGAGCCAAGTTACAAATTATAGAAACTTCTCAACCCCTGTCCATGTCTTCTCTTCCGCTGCGGCGTGGATGAGGGTACCCAATCTCTGATCATGAATAGAGTAGAAGTAGTTAATTGTGGTGTGAGCCATAGGGCAGTAAGTGTATATTTGGGTAAGGAACAATTTAGGAGTTAACTAGAAGGGGATTTATGCCCCCTTCTTTTCACACTACACCTGGCTTACTATCCCTTTCCTCTCTCAGTTCGAACGCAAATTCCCCCGCCAAAAAACACTTATCATCAAATATTTCAAAGGGCGACACATCACGACCCTCACCTAGCTCACCACAGCCACAGGCAACCGCCTCTTGACCCCCGGAGAATTCACTCTCAAACACTCCAGAGCCACTACCAAAACCTGTCAGCCTCACTTACCCTTGCATATGACCTACCCTATCTTCTTTTCCCCCACAGTCCACAAGACCTACTACCCGCCTATCGAACCGCCCCCACCTCCTCTATCCTACAAATGCTTAAATCCTCCCATGCCGGTGATACTTGTACCACCGACCCTCGCCACAGCCCCCTGCCCCTCCTACTCCTCACCACATACCCCCGATTCCTAGTCATGACCCCGCTAGCCCCTCACCCCCTCACTCGCACACTCAAATCTCCCCCACCCTCTCCCCAACTTCTAACAGCATCGAGGACAATCTAATCACCCCTCCTCCCCCACCTAGTTTTCCCACTTCTAGTGCCACCCCTAACAACCCCACCGCCTTCATCATTGAAGACATTCTCGGGGTTAGAACCCAGACATCAACTGACGCGTTTGGCGCTACATGCCTAGATACGTACTACCTTGCAAATGGGCCGGTTTTTCCTCAAATGACAACAGTTGGCAAATTGAGGACGACCTTTTTGAGTCACACGACAACTGTGACCCCATCCACAACCTCGCCCTCCTCACTACGTTCCATAAACAAACCAACACTAACTACCTGACACACATTCACCAGCAACATGTCTCCCAGACACAACTCCCAGATGCCCGCCATATTCCTTACCCGCTCTCCTTACCTCACATTCACATCAATACTACCGAATGCAACCCTGATAAAGACATCGCTCACGACTCCCCCTTAATTTGTCAAGGCCCGCAGAGGTCTAAAATCTACATCGGCTTTAACCAATAGAGGGAGTAGTGGACCGTTTACCACTATGGCTCACGACCACTACAACAAGCCACTTTTTAGCAAACCTTTTAGGTTGCGTAGGCAATTAGGCAAACGGTCATTAATGACCGCAGGCTGTAACGGCTTTTTCGAGCAAAGTATAAAAAGATTGCACGCAACTTAGAGGGTGTGCAGTATGAGTATCAGTGATCAATGTGTATTTAGAGGGACTCAGAGTGATTCTGTGATGATGTGATGAGCTCTGAAGTAAAGCCATGCTATTCGAAGTATCTCTGTGTAGAGTGAATGTGAGATGGAGGGAATGTGCATTATGAGAGAACGTGAGATGGTGAGAATGTGTATCATCTCAAAATAGTTCTTGTTTTCTCTTGACAACCATCTGCTTGTAGGAACCAAGAGGCTTCAGTCCTTTCGACTAAGATCTTTTATGCTTAAGAGATTGTAGATTGGGCTTAATCAATAGGATTAAGCAGCCTGCAGGGATATGGAGGTTTGCTATTTCATGAGCATGAGCGGCATGAGCGGCATGAGCGGCATGAGCAGAGTAGTAACACAATCGGTTTTCATGAGCAGAAGTACAAATTTCGAAAATAAAAAACAATAAAAAACAATAATTTAATGCAATGTGTCAGAAAAAACAAATATATTATTCGGCCCCTTGAAGGGAAAATTGCACTTTTGACAGTTGTGCTCATGATATTTCGTCTTCCGCTCATGCCAATTCCCAGCGACATGTGCAAATATGGCGCCGAATTTCGCGGTAATAGGGTCCGTAACCTGAAAAAATGGCGACGTATTTCGCGGCAATAGGTCTCTCTAGCGAAAAATGGTGCCGAATTCCGCGGCTATAGGTCCCCTCATGACAGGTAATTTGGCGTCATTTTTCCAGTGCATGTTCGGACTTAGCCAGTTTTCGGCCCAAAAAAGAGAAATTCGGCGCCATTTTTCCAGACACGGTACCAGTGCATGTTGGGACTTAGCCAGTTTTCGGCCCCAAAAAGAGAAATTCGGCGCCATTTTCCCAAACACAGGTACCAGTGCATGTTGGGACTTAGCGAGTTTTCGGCCCCAAAAAGAGAAATTCGGCGCCATTTTTCCAGAAATGGCCCCACAACTGCTTCTGTTGGATCTCAGTTTGAATGGAATATTGCCTCATTCCAGGAGTTTTGGGGTGCATTTCATTACACTGCAAAAAAAAGTCTGATACAGCAAAATGCATTTGAAAATATCCATATGGAGGATTCCGTTTGCCCCATCAATGATTTCTGGAATCCCTAAGGAGGAGTTTGTGCAGCTCGTTCACGCTCAACGCCGGTGCATGAATAAAGTCATCAATAGTCACGTTCATCCTCAACCTCTTCAGGTAAATGTAATACAGATGCTTGCACGGATAATACTTCGAACCCTTCTTTGCTTCCATCAACGAGAAGTCCGTACAGTTGCAAGTCGGCTCCACTCCAATCGTAATTGTGTATACATTGTCGCGTACAGCCGAGCCGGCCGTTGCCATCCGATACACACACCCAAGGCCGGGTGGGGGTACGTCCACGGAGCTCTGAATAGTGCAAGCCATCCCAAGAGCATTGGCAATCCGAGTCTCATTCAACTTGTTGGGAGGGTGTCGTCTCTTCACTCTTCCGAATCGCATTGTGGGATGTGCAGAATTGTCCAATCCGTCTCTAGTGGACCGAGCAGTCTGCAATGGCTGGGTCTGAGGAACCGGAAATGCGTGGGCCGGGATGTCTGTGCGTTGCACCATTCGAAATCCTGCTGCAGATAGAGCATCCGCCTCATTCTGAGAGAGGCTGCAACCCGGTGCAACAGGCCAGACGCCCGGAGGCTCCGGCATTCCCTGAATCCCGTACTTGGGCTTGCCAAATACACAGGTCATTATGTCGTGCCTACAGAACCAAAATGTCTGCGTTGTGGCGTGAGCAAATGTGGGAGTCAAAAATCTGCCGCTGAAACAAGGTGCAGGTACAGCACCGTGTGGGTTCCTCCGAATCATCTCACCACAGCGTGCTCTCGTATCCACCCGGACGGCGCAACACTTCCCTCGAAATGCCGGCAATGTCCTCGCAATTCTCCACTGTGACTCCGACACTCTTGTCTCCACAATGGGAATGTTGTATTGCTTTACTACAGATGGCTCGTTATGTTGCCGGGGCACGCGCCCTGTGCTCAAAGGAGATGGCGATCTTGAACGTGCAGGACTTCCGGTGCTCGACGAGACCTCCTCGGACAACATCACCGGACCACGAGGGAGCGTGCGAATATTCTTGTCAGCTCGCCATGAATCCTCTTCTCCGCCAGGTGCCTCGTCAAGTCTTCGTCTCACTGGACGGGTATGAACATCTCCTTCCAAATGTTGGCCTCTTCGCAGCAATGGCGTGTCCCGAAGGCCCTCTCGCAAGGCCGCCGCCCACTTCCGAGGATTCTTCGATCTGGAGGCAGTCCGCATCAGCATTTCCTGCCTGTCCGGCCCCAAGCCCCACTGTTTCCCTTTCAAGAACTCGTTGTACCTGCATTGCTGCATAATTGACCTCACAATGTCCTCGTTGTGGCAGTGAGGATGTCCACCAGATGCGCCGCAGAGGAGGCACGCCAGGAAGAGTGCACTGATTCGGCCATGTTTGTCGTGGGCATGTCGGTGTCGGAGTCAAGACACATTTCCTGCACAAGCATATGTTCAGGTTACAAGCAAGTTACAAATATGGCCAAGAATAATATCCAACGGGACGCGAATTCGTGCAACTCACCTCCCGCATATAGTCGCCGAACTGGAGGAAACGATAATGCCACCATGCTAGCCAACTGACCATTGCTCCTTCGTCTGATTTCCTTACAGCACCTGACGATGTCCACCAAGCCCGTATGCATGCAAACTGTGTCTCTGCATCATCCAAGGTGGGAGCGCGCTTCCACGCAAGGCACATGGAACGGTGCTCCTCTCTGAAATCTGGCGCCACGAGCCTGGTTGTGTACTGCGAAAGGCTCTGCAGAAAATGGAACCTACAAGATCTCTCATTGCCTTCCATGGGAACATTGGGGTCTTGCCCGTACACCCTTCGGATGGCAGCCCAATTTGCTTGTGCGTTGTCCGCCATGAAACCACGGAAATTGGGAGGGGGCAATCCCGCCTTGGCCATCTGTTCGTTTATTCCCTGCCAAAGAAGCATCTCCGATTGTGTGTCCTCTCCTTTCATCTCACAAATAGCAATTGTCATTAGCATCCTGCAGTGGGTGTCGTAGACATGTGCACCCATTGTCACCCACTGGTGATTTGTAATTCGCTTGATATGGTCGAACATGACCCAACTGTTTGACAAGTTCCCACTCGTCATCCTGTCGACCAGTTCGACGCCACTGCCAGGTCCACACGTGGACATTTTGAATACGAAACAACGATCTGCCTCAGTCCCTTGTCCTGGAAACCTACTTCCATGAATGTAGTCATATCCACATCGTCGCTTCACCTCCAGAATGGAGTGCATATCCGAGCCACGCCCAATTTTCTGTTTGCATGAGACAATGTGGTTTGGACATTCGGTGAACATACGTGGGACACCGACTCCAGCAATGCCTCCATTTCCTTCTCGTCGAGAGGAACTCTATCGGAGCCGTCTTCCGACATAATTCTGGCCAATGCCATCTTATGGGCGGCTTGGAGCTGTATCTGTTTGGGTTTGGCACCCGGTCTCAACTTAACCTCCTCCTGAACGAGCTGCTCTGCTTCGTGGGCAGCCTCCCGCGAGTTCCCCCTCGCCAATTTGTGACAATGGGAACCAACGTGTATGCAAGCTCGGGTGAGGTCAGGGAAATGGTGCAACACATAGAACTGCTTGGCATTACAAACAGACATGCAGTGTGGTGGTTCTTTGCAATGCGCACACTTAAATGTGGAGTTCGGAACCTTCTCCTGAGCTCGAAATGGTTGGTGAGCTGTGCCTGTCCAATCGGTCTCGTTCCTGTGACCTCTGGATTTAAAGTGGAAGCAAGTTGGGGAGAAACACCGCAACGCGCCCGCACAAACAACGTAGCGCACCCGCACACCATCAAGCATCTTCATGCTGGTGGTTTTGGTAACGCACCAAGGATGACCGTCATGTTTTCTATCCATATCTGTCAACATTCCGGACGCCCTCGAGTAGTCCGCCCGAGGAGGGAACTCAAATAAGATATTACCGTCGACGTCGGCGGGAAGGCATGCAACCGATTTAATTGCGAACTTGCTGTAGTCCAGCCCGGCCAGCTCCGACCGGTGTCCCTCCAAGTGAAGCCCTCGCAGAATTTCTAGAATAGATCGAACTGCGGTGCTCGTGCTAGGAATATGACTCCCTCCTCCACTGACGTCCATTGAGGACTTGCCTGATCTCCAGGACGACCTCGGAACTTCCATGACCTCGTCTGAGTCGGACAGGTTGTGAACAACCCGGTTCTCGGTCGTCTTCATGGATGGGTTCGGCTCTGGATTTACTTCGTTGCGGACTTCTCTCTTTGAGGTACCCACTCTCTGATTCGCGGATTGTTTCGTGGAAGGCGCCAGGATAGACGGTGCATTTGGCGGGCAAATGAAGTCCCCAACAGCCCTGTATATGACGCTGTCCGATGGTGGAACTCGCCATTCCCTGCCATCGCCGAAATCATCGTGGAGCACAACAATACTCTCGACAACAAGGCCGTTTGAGTCCTTCCTTTCCTCCTCCAAAAAAACCGACCCCGGTTTCAGGTGGTATCGAACGCACAGATATTTCTCCATCACCCGGCAGGTGTCCCCTCTGCACGGAAATGAAGCTCTATGCTCGTGAGGAGGGCAGTACACTGTAGCGCTCGGGTTTTCCGCCATAGGAGATGTGCACACAAGACTGCCAGGATGGCGTGCGGGGAAGCTCCCTGGTAGAAGGGGGTGCAGCGATGGGAATGAATGCGATGCCGATTTGTCCGAGCGACGAAGCCTGATCCAAATCCAGGGAGCTAACTATCTCAAAAATCCACAGTCAGAGTGTTAATGAACCTTGTCTCCGGAATGCGGCCCCTCGTCTTTGCGCAATAACTGCCAACGGTATGCAGTCAGAAAGTGGGGGGCCGTCCGGATGATGACGGCTGAAGGGGAGAAGCCGGCACCGTGCCGTCACATTACTACCCCCGAATGGAAATTCGGCACCCAATATCCAACAGAGGAAGCCCGGATGAAGTCGCCTCGGGTGCAGAGGCCGGAGTGTGTGCGACAGAGAACATCCCCTGGATGGAGATTCGGCGCCGAATTTCCATCCGGGCCCCCCAAAGGAAGTCGTGTCGGGGGGTCAGGCCGAAAACTGGACGACATAAAAACATCCCCAGATGGAAAAACGGCGCCGAATTTCCATCCGGGGCGGTTCGGATGCAGTCGGGGAGGGGGGAGTGGCCTGCACTTGGCCGTCACATTTCAACCCCCGGACGGAAATTCGGCACCGAATATCGAACAGGGGATGCCCGGACGAAGTCGCCTCGGGCGCAGAGGCCGGCGAGTGTGCGACAGAGAACATCCCCTGGACGGAGATTCGGCGCCGAATTTCCATCCGGGCCCCCCCAAAGGAAGTCTTGTCGGGGGGTCAGACCGAAAACTGGCCGACATAAAAACCTCCACAGATGGGAAAACGGCGCCGAATTTCAATTCGGGGCCGTTCCAATGCAGTCGGGGAGAAGGGAGAGGTCGGCACCTGGCCGTCATATTTCAACCCCCGGGACGGAAATTCGGCACCGAATATCCAACAGAGCGGCAGAGAGGCGGCACCTCTCCGACAGAGACCATCCCCCGGATGGAAATTCGGCGCCGAATTTCCATCCAGCAGGTAAGTGGAATCCCGGATGGATGGAGATTCGGCGCCGAATTTCCATCCTGCAGGTAATTGGAATCCCGGATGAATGGAAATTCGGCGCCGAAATTCCATCCAGCAGGTAAGTGGAATCCCGGATGGATGGAGATTCGGCGCCGAATTTCCATCCTGCAGGTAATTCGAATACCGGATGAATGGAAATTCGGCGCCGAATTTCCATCCAGCATGTAAGTCGGATCTGTGCCGTATGGATATTCGGCGCCGAATTTCCATTCGCCATGTATTTCTGCGCGAGGAATTACCTTCGTGCAGGTAATTCCCATATAAGAATTACCTTCCTGCAAGTAATTCCCAGATGAGAATTACCTTCCTGCAGGTAATTCCAATCGATGTTAATTCCTCGTCCATAATTATCTACACGAAGGTAATTCTCATCTGGGAATTACCTGCACGAAGGTTATTCTTATATGGGAATTACCTGCACGAAGGTAATTCCTCGCGCAGAAATACATGGCGAATGGAAATTTGGCGCCGAATATCCATACGACACCGATCCGACTTACCTGCTGGATGGAAATTCGGCGCCGAATCTCCATCCATCCGGGATTCCACTTACCTGCTGGATGGAAATTCGGCGCCGAATTTCCATGCATCCGGGATTCGAATTACCTGCGCGGATGGAAATTCGGCGCCGGATTTCCATCCGCGCGCTTCCGAATTACCTGCGTGAGGGAAATTTCCAGCGCCGCCCTACCTCCGTGGATGGAAATTCGGCGCCGGATTTCCATCCGCGCGCTTCCGAATTACCTGCGTGAGGGAAATTTCCAGCGCCGCCCTACCTCCGCGGATGGAAATTCGGCGCCGGATTTCCATCCGCGCGCTTCCGAATTACCTGCGTGAGGGAAATTTCCAGCGCCGCCCTACCTCCGCGGATGGAAATTCGGCGCCGGATTTCCATCCGCGTGCTTCCGAATTACCTGCGTGAGGGAAATTTCCAGCGCCGCCCTACCTCCGCGGATGGAAATTCGGCGCCGGATTTCGATCCGCGGGCTTCCGAATTACCTGCGTGAGGGAAATTTGGCGCACCGCCCTACTTGCGCGGATGGAAATTCGGCGCTGGATTTCCATCCGCGCGCTTCCGAATTACCTGCGTGAGGGAAATTTCCAGCGCCGCCCTACCCCCGCGGATGGAAATTCGGCGCCGGATTTCCATCCGCGCGCTTCCGAATTACCTGCGTGAGGGAAATTTCCAGCGCCGCCCTACCTCCGCGGATGGAAATTCGGCGCCGGATTTCCATCCGCGGGCTTCCGAATTACCTGCGTGAGGGAAATTTCCACCTCCGCCCTTCCTCCGCGGATGGAAATTCGGCGCCGGATATCCATCCTGCTGCGCTCCGAATTACCTGCAGGATGGAAATCCGTCGCCGGAATTCCATCGTGCAGCGCTCCGAATTACCTCTACGTTGGAAATTCCGGGACTGTTTACGTCGATTTTCATCCGACATGGAGGGCTTCATCCGACATTTAATTGCGCAGTTGGGCAATAAATGTCGACGGCCGTCGGTTATTATTCGGGCTGGCGACGCATGGCTTCCTGGACACGTACCCTAAATCTCATGCTAAACTTGGCTTAACATGGTATTCCAGGCATGTACCCCAAAAAAGGAGATCTTTTTGGCTGGGACTTATGCCGCCTGAAGGGCGTGGCTCTCCTGAGAGAGACCTCACATCCAGACCGCGGCGGAAGTTGAAAGCTCTGTACTACGGACGACGGCCAATCTCTCGCATGGCCAAACTGAAGCTCCAGCAGGAGATTCCAGTGTCTTGCTCACAACCTGCGCCAACTGAAGCCGAGTACTCTCAGGCAAGCCACTTCTGCTTTCGGTTTGTTCGATTTATTTTTTGCTTTCGCTTTGTTACCTCGCTTTGTTTTTGCATCTTCATCCTGGCTTTGCTGTATGAGTGAACTTTAGATAGTTGAGTGAACCTTAGATTGTTTGCAATGCGTGTGCAAATCCGGCAGCTCTGGAGAAGGCTGCTTGTGCATGTCATTCTTAGGCAATGGTTGCATTTGTTTTCATTGTTGTTGCATGGCTCTCCATACTTCCTAAACTTGTTATGTTTTCATTTTTGCTACATGATTGTTGCTATGGTGGTTGCGCTGCTTGTTGCGATGCTGCTTTTGCACCGATGTTGGTTTTCACGATTTTTGTCAATGACAGAGTGACGACGAGCCCGGCACGCTGGTTGTATCATCGACAGCTCCAACTCATCGCATGTTTGAATCGCCCAACTTGGGGCGAGAGGGCAAATTAAACCTTTTGTTGGTGGACGGGAGGACTTGCAACGAGATTACGACAGAGTAGGCATTGGGGAGGTTGGTGCAGGCGGCATGGCAGGTGAAGGGCGTGAGGACATGAGGACAGCAGATCCGGCAATGGAGGTTGTTCATGCACATGCAGTAGGGCCCGCCCACGCAAAGAAAGAAAAGAAGAAAGCTAAGCACATGCAATCCCCGGCGAGAGAGCAGTCACGGGCTGCGGAGGGGGGGGAGTGAGCAGTGCGCGCGAGGGTGTCAGTTCGCCTCAATCAAAGGTGGTCGTCCTGGAGGGCTCCCCTGCTGCTAGCCCTAGTAAGAAACAGAAAGCCCGTGAGAGGGCAAAAGAGAGGGCAAAAGAACAGACGAGACAGAATGCTAGCCAGGAGGAAAGACAAAAGGCAGCTGAAGAGGCCAGGGGTGCCCAAATGACAGATGCCAATGTAAGCGAGGGACCCACAGAGACGGTGGATCCCTACAAGACACCACAGAGAGGCAGTTACACCGGTTAGACCATCGCGGGCAAGAGCAGCCCCGCAATTACCCATACGGTGGAGAGTGAGAGGAGGAAAGACCTGAAAGAGCACGGATTGTGCAAGTTCGAGTGAAGCCAGTAGAGAGACGACGAGAGTGCTGGAGGTGGTTTCGCAGGTGGCTGACCCTGTTGAGGAGGACGACATGGAGGTTTCTGACCAGGATGACATCCTCCCGGACATCCCCAGGCCCCAAACCCGGAGCATACAGGCTGGATTTGGCGGTCCTGGTGGGCTGCCGGAAAACCCCTCTGCAGCAGACGTCATGTCTGAGGCGGATATGAAGTTGGCCGCTGCCAAGATGTTGGAGGCAACCCACAGCAACATTGGCAGGGTGCTGGGGGGCATGGTGTACCCGGCCAAGCTTCGAATTCCCCTTTGCGCGCTTGGTGTCATTGCAGGTGGTGAGACCTGCCCTCCCAGGCGATATCGACAAGCTGAAATTCTCTTTCCGGGATGGATATCGAATGGGGTCTGCCGCCTTTTACGTTTCCATTGAGAACGACCACGGAGCTTCCCGTGCCCACACTTCCGATGAGGTGGACAAATGGGGTCCCATTGGCAAACGCGAAATGAGGAGTTCGAGAGATCGATTGCTAGTGATCCTCTTTTCCAGCACATGTCCGGTAAGATGTTCTACTTGTGGGACGGCAATCATCGCCTCCTGGCATGGATGGAGCACATTGCCCAAGCCCACCCCAACGATCTCGATTGGCATTTCGCCGTCGATTGTGTTGTGCTGAAGGTTGCGGGGCCCAAAGATCGCAGTCTTCTCAAAGCTGCAATGGCCGACATCAACTCGTAAGCTACAACCCCTCTCGCTTTTGGACTTTGAATTTGGAAGTCATTTCATTGCGAATCCTCATATATGATGAAAATTCCCATTTCAGTATTGTTTGATGGAAATGTGGCACTGCAGGGTGACTGAGAATGCCTTCATTGCCACCAACTTGTCCCATATGCTCTTTCCGAGTGAAGGATGTCGGGAAGCAGGGGGTGCAAGAGTTGCCAATTCCCTCAGTGCCGACCTCCTGCGCAAGTCGGAGGCAAAGGCAGACAGAACCTGGTATAGGCTGAGCGTCGACGCCATGGTGGACTACATATTTCGGGTAAAGCTCCTGACAGTTTTGTTGAGCTAATGTCTGTCTCTCCTCCCCCAATAGAAGAAATTGTGTTGAGCAGGATCTCTAATCTTATGTGCGCATTCTTGACAGACGAAAATACAGCAGGATTTGGCACATGCGCGGAGGTTCTACATGGAGTCAGAGGAGAAGAATCAACCCTCCCGGAACTCGAATCGTATGTCAAAGCTGCGGAGGTGAGGGCCCGCATAAAGTACAAGTCGGATGGTAAAGTACGTGGCCATAGCTGATCCCGCCCTTGGTGCCGACTTTCTGGTGGAGGTGGGAAGCACTACTCTCGCGCTCTGAAGCCCACGATGACATTGGAGAAGCTCCATCGTCTAGCCACATCCTGTGTGGATGCAACAGAAAAGGTGATACATTCTTAACAAAATTGTGGTGGCAACAACTCCTTTTTGTGGTGTTTGGCGCTTACGAATATGCTGGGTGGTTGGACAGACCCGGTGGCTCCAAATCTGGAATGGTTCCCAAAGTACCAGGGACATGTGGAGCTTCCCCAAACCGGACAAACTCTCTGACCCCACATTCGACATGTGGATGAACCGCATGACATGGTGGTTTCAGGTACTTCCCCACGCTTCGTTTGGGGCTTCTACTCTAGTAGGGGTGGATTCATTGTATTTTTTGAGGAAAGCGATCTGATGGACAATCTCCACAGGTGACGACGAATGCGCAAGAGCAGCTGGACACAAGCACATCAGTTCAAGATGGAGATATCTCCTGCGCAGCAGAGAGCCTACGTGACTATGTGACGAGGTACTTTCTGCTCTACAAAACCAACCTATTCTTTCGGGAGATAGCAGATGCTCGCCGGAGCCACGAGTTCACCGACCAGCCGAACGCGGACAAGCAGCAATGCGCCTTCTGTACAGGTACATACGCGCTGCCTTTCTTTCAAGTCCTGGCATTTCAGGATGTTAGAGGCCTCAAGTGGTGTTAGGGAAAATGGCGCCGAATTTCCAGTCAGGGCTCCGAAAATGGCTAAGTCCCTAGACTGGCTGGCCCGGAACTGGAAATTCGGCGCCATTTTCCAGTTCCAGCCCTATTGCCGTTCAGGGACTTAGCATTTTCGGCCTAAGTTAGAGGCCCTGAAGTGGAAATTCGGCGCCATATTCCAGTTTTAGGCCTATTGCCGTTCAGGGACTTAGCCATTTTCGGCCTAAGTCCCTAGTGTGGCTGGCCCGCAACTGGAAATTCGGCGCCGTTTTCCAGTTCTAGGCCCTATTGCCGTCCAGGGACTTAGCCATTTTCGGGCTAAGTCCCTAGACTGGCTGGCCCGAACTGGAAATTCGGCGCCTTTCCAGTTCCAGGCCTATTGCCGTTCAAGGACTTAGCCATTTTCGGGCTAAGTCCCTAGACTGGCTGGCCCTGAAGTGGAAATTCGGCGCCTCCAGTTCCAGGCCCTATTGCCGTCCAGGGACTTAGCCATTTTTGGTCTAAGTCCCTACGGTGGCTGGCCAGGAACTGGAAATTCGGCCGTTTTCCAGGGCCCTATTGCCGTCCAGGGACTTAGCCATTTTCGGGCTAAGTCCCTAGGTGGCTGGCCCGGAACTGGAAATTCGGCGCCGTTTTCCAGTTCTAGGCCCTATTGCCGTCCAGGGACTTAGCCATTTTCGGGCTAAGTCCCTAGGGTGGCTGGCCCGGAACTGGAAATTCGGCGCCGTTTTCCAGTTTAGGCCCTATTGCCGTCCAGGGACTTAGCCATTTTCGGGCTAAGTCCCTAGACTGGCTGGCTCTGAACTGGAAATTCGGCGCCATTTTCCAGTTCCAGGCCGTATTGCCGTTCAGGGACTTAGCCATTTTCGGGCTAAGTCCCTAGACTGGGTGGCCCTGAAGTGGAAATCGGCGCCATATTCCAGTTGTAGGCCCTATTGCCGTTCAGGGACTTAGCCATTTTCGGACCTCATTGTGTTTTTCATGAATGCAGGTACTGTAAGTTCTCCCTTTTGGAGAAAGGTCATCTGTCTTTCGAGCCACCATTCTTCCTGGCATGGAGGAACCCTGGGGCTGACTCCATGTACACTGACGATATTGTGAAGGAGTGGCATCTGGAACATTTGCGTGATTGCCCTTGGTATGTGGACCTTCCGCCCGGCTCGCTCGACCCATCCGAGTTTCAATTGAAGCTGGATGCTGAATTCCGACGAAACCGGGCTCCGCTGCCTCCGTTGGGTGCAAAAGAGGCAAAAGCGCTTGCGAACTCCAGGAAAGCGGCAGAGCTTGCTCAGGCAGGAATTCAGGAGAAATTGCATGAGAAGAGTAAAGGTCAAAGGAAAAGGACAAGGAAACAGGTGACTGCAGTAACACCCAAAAAGAAGAAAACCATCGGGGCATCGGAGGAGGCGCAGGAGGGGACCCAAGAGAGTGACTCCGACGCCGATTTTGTTCAAGGTCCTGCGACTGCTGTTGCTCCTACCCAGTCACCGGTCGTCCGGGTTCCCAAGTCAGTTCGGAGTGGGACTGGCTCTGCCAAGAAGTTGGCATTTGAGGGCGAGCCTACACGGCGGTATTCGGCGGTGACGTTTACGCACAGGCCAAAGCTAGAACCTCCAACCATCATCCAATGCGTCAATGAGAGCTTCCTTGACGCTCGCTGCCAGGGCGAAGAAGGTGGCACACAACAAGTCTCTGGCGGAGCAGAAGGGGAAAGCCAAGAGAGGGCTGCCGGTACAGAGCCTAAAGACACCCCTGGTTTTGAAGCCATGATGGAATTCTTCACGGCTGTGAGCACGAATTGCAAGAGCACTCGGGGGGGGGTTGAGGTGGAGAGAGCTTGCGACATGATTCTCCTCGACATTCCAGATGGGGAGCTGCTGGAGGGCCTGGATGGTGTGCCCACCTGGAACAGGTTTACTGAGGACTACTGGAAAGCCGGGTTTGGGCTGGCGGGGATGCTTCTGGATGACGGTGGATGTGTGGTTGTCCTTGCCACGAGAGGGAAGACCACAGAGAATGCGGTGGCAAGGTGGACACCGAAAAGTGTCACCCCGGTCCTCCTCAGAAAATGGTTCTGCATCAGTACGCAGGGGTTGCGAACAGAGGGCCAAAGTGTAAGTTATCAATCTATTGCATTCACTTCATATTGTGGTGTATGTTAAGTAGACCCTGGAATTGATCCCTTCTTTGTTGGATGTGCAGACATTGGTGTTTGAGGCATATTGCTTTGTGAAGAGAGGGTCTACGTTCAAATTCCGCAACGACGGTCGTCTTGTTGATGCCGCTGTGGACCCTGTAACCTACGATGTCCTCTACAACTATGTGCCCCACTCTAGTATGCCGAAGGACACAAAGACAGGCAAACCGTGGCGGTACAGCCGGACCCGGAGCCCTGCTTTCATCCAAACCCTCATGGAGACGTGCTCGGATGTCCAAGGGCGGATTCTGGACCTCACATGCGGCACGGGTAAGCCTTCACGTGCTCAGTTTGTCCCCTGGCCCCATTGCAATTGCATGCCGCAAACTATTAACCGCCGCTTTGTTCCTCAGGTGCTTCAATGTGGGCAGGGACGTTGTCCGACAGGCATGTGTTCGCCTTCGAGCCAGATACTGCCCTCCACAACTCGGAACTTGCAGCGGCTGAACGTCTGCCGAAAGAGGAAGAGGCATCCTCGGAGGATGAGGAAAAATCGAGAAGGAGCAGGGGGAGGAAGTTGGGATCGAGGCCGAGGAGCCCCCGGTTTACGAGTGAGTGGTGGCATTGTAAGTTGCCTCCAGATTTTGTGAGGCACCTCCCTCCGCTCTCTTATTTCATTGAAAACCCTTTCTGGTTGTGCTGGTATTGACATTCTTCAAGTGGATTGTTCTTACTGTAGGATGCCAAGTACTGCCGGAGGGACGTCTACACCGGAGTTCATGGGCAGGAGGAACGTGCCTTTTTTTGCCAGGGGGGATTTCATGCCTAGTCCAGAAAGGGAGTACATCCTTCCTACTTATGCTGCCCGGCTTGCTTCGGTGTCCATTAGGAGGTGTTCCGAACGTAGTCGTGTACAGCAGATTTTAGACGAGGCAAGCCTCAAGAAATGAAGATGAGGGAGGAGGCAGCAGCTATTAGAGCCCGTCGGGCTCGTAGATTTGTGTTGGATTCTGCTGAGGAAAGTGGGGGAGAAGACGCAGAAGATTCCCAGGAGGTGAGGTGGACAGTCCCCCGAGGAGAGGACGGGATTTTTGAGAGGCATAGTGGAACTGATGCATCACAGAGCTCGGAGGATGAGGGGGATGAGGGGGATGAGGAAGAAGGTGGGGCAAGTTCCTCGGAGGGTGTAGGAGAGTAGTGCCCATTCCGGCTATGACAGTTAGAACACACTTGTATAGACGTGGCTTGCCACAAAATTTGCAATAAAATGTTGCATTTCAAGTCCACTGGTGCCACATTCCAACTTCACATGACCCTATTTCCGTGCCTCCTAACCCTATTTCCGTGGACTCACAATGGTCTGCTCATGCTTTTTTTTTTTCCGCTCATGCTCATGCCGCTCATGAAATAGCAGCCCCCGGGATATGGCTTCATCCGACGTTCATGGTTTAGCTATTCTTAAAACGATTACTTCGTAATCGTTTCTGAAAGCATAGGACAACCTCTGTTGCATGTCTTAGGAAATGGGCAGTAGTGTTAATAGCCTGTTTTGTCTAAGTCATAAACCAGCGGTTAACATTTGGCGACCATACTGGGGACTAACGGTATGTTGAGTTCAAAAGTACTCAAAGAAGGATGGTTACTCAGTGATTTCTTGAAATCACGACAGAACGAGTCAACAGAAGCAAAGGAATGGAAAACATTCCTGAAAAATTTTCATGGTTTACCAAGAGCAATACAACAGAAAATCTTTCTGTCAGTCGCGAAAGAAGATGACAAATGGGGATTGAAGGGAGGAGTGATCAATATTACACGAGCACCTTGGGAATGTAGGATTAGAAGTGAAGAGTGGTTGTCTCGTCTAGCTCTATTGATTACTCTAATCCCAATCAGAAAAGTTTGTTACACTAGTTATATTTTCAGAGAATGATGTTCAAATTATGAATATTGTCACACGATCATAGAAGTATTGGATACCCAAAGACTTATTGCAAGTCAGATACATTGAAAAAGACAGATGGTATTATTGTGCCCATTAAAAGTTTGGTGATCAATCAGTAAAAAGGAAAATTAAGTCGTAATACGGATTCTTGCAAGATAGGATGAATCTTGAAGAAAGGGTAGAGACACTATAAATTTTCTTTACTGACATACCAAGACTGTTTTAAAGGGTACCAAAAACAAATTCTACATATGATGTGGGAATGAATGAGGAAATTAAAGAAAAAGCTAAACAAGACAGAGTTGAACGAATAGAGAAATATGCTGCAGAAAAGGAGGCTCAGTTAAGAGAAGAGTTCCCATAATTACAGAACTTGAAAATTATTCAAGGTAAGACATCAAACGGTGATAAACCAGAAGATCAGGAAATTGGATCGGTGGGAAGTGGGAACACTACACCAGAAGAAGTTGCTAGTAATGTAATTGGTGAATGGTTACCACAAGAATGATCTGAAGGACCTTCTACAGTAACAAGCCCAAATAGAGGTTTTGCTGAAATATTAGAAGAAAGATTTGAGACCATTTTGAGTGAAGAAGGTGAAAGAAGTGAAAGCACTTCTCCAGAAAGGATAACCAGAACTGCACTCAAAGCTTTTAAAGATTCATTAAGCTTAGTAGGGACAGCAGCTGGAAGACGACTATCATTGGGACAAGGACCTCCTAGCTTTGAATCACTGTTTGGAAGACAAACACCAACACCACCACACCCAGCAGCAGCGGGACCATCCCAGTTTGGACAACCAGTTGCACCAGCAGCACCAGTTGCACCAGCTGCACCGATGGCTTTAGCAGCAAGCAAAACCAGACCACCATTTCCTTTATATGATGGGAAATCTGATCCAGATATCCATCTTAATCAATTTGAAAACATGTGCACCATTTACAATGAAGCAACAGACCAAGAGAAGATCCGACTATTTCCTTGTTCAATGGCCCGAAAAGGCATTGAATGGTTGGCAACTTTCCCAGCCAATCACTTTGCGAATTGGGCGGATATGAGAGCCGCGTTTCAAGAAAGATATAGATCCAACAAATCCACGTCTGAAATCTTCACAGGATTACAGAACCTAAGACAGAAAAAGAAAGAATTGGTAGTCGACTACTTGGAGAGAATGAGGACTTTGATCAGGAAACTACCTCGAGCACCAGGGGATGATTTGCAAAAATCATGGTTCATCAATGGACTTCGTCCTGAATACGTAACCATGGTTACAGTCATGCCTAACAACACATTGGCTGAAGCAGTAGGGACTGCAAAGAAGTTGGAATTGGGATTCCATCAGAGCAGAAGCAAAGATTCCAAGGATCTTGGAAGAAGAAGACTCTGATGATGAAGAAAAGCCCAAGCAAAAGAAGAAAGAAGTGATTGACAAAACCACTTTGGATCAGAAGATAGTAGAGGCTATCAAGAATTTTAAAGATGAAGGGCCACGAAAGGCAACATGGTGTCACAAATGCGGGACTGCAAGACACCTGGCAACAGAATGCCATATGAAGGACAAATATTGTGATATTTGTCATATGAACAATCATAATACCAGCCATTGTATTTACAACCAATGGGCCAAGAAGACTGGGCACACACGAGAGGTGGGGGTACACCAAGTCCAAATCCGACGGGGAGGATCGGAAGAACCAAGATGATACAACATGGGTAATCATTATCAGAGGCCATGAAATGAATATCCACCAAGGGATAGGGAACATCAACCCAGAAACAAAGAAAGCACGAGATGCCACTATTGCAAGAAAGAGAGACACTGGAAACATGAATGCCAGTTGCGAATCAAGCATGAGGCAGAAGTGGGAAATATGGAAGCCGGACCAAGTGTAGCCGTAAGTGTGGTAACCCCTGTAGTGGATACTCTTGCGGTAACCCGAACTCAGGCCAAGAAACAGAAACCTCCAGATAAGGCGATTGAAGAAGAACGGAAACAATATCCAGAAAGTGCAGCATGGCGGGAGGAAAAGAACTTACACCAGGAAGTAAGTAAAGCCATAGCTCAAATGCAAGAGGGAACTCATATACCTTTTGGAGAGCCAACTCCAGATAAGCAAATCAGACCAACGATGAAGACCATGAATACAACCACGGAAACAGAATTGGCTGAAGTAATCTGCCAGACCAAGACCCAAATTACCATTGGACAATTATTAAAAATTGCTCCACACTGCAAGAAAACTTTATTTCGGGCAATCGAGGCATTGACCCCCACACCAAAACAAAAACCAGCACCAAAGGTTTACACGATTAAACCCACAACTATACGACAAACTCCAGATTACGACGAAGCAATACCTGTAATACAAGTACGTATTGAACGGAAGATGGTAACGAATGTACTCATCAATGGAGGATCCGGAGTGAATATCATGACAAAAAAGATGAAGAAGTCATTAGGATTGGGGCACATGGAACCTGCTCCATTCACGGTACGAATGGCTGATCAACGAAAAGTACAGCCATTGGAGATCATCATACGACTTGCAATGGAAGTAGCAGGACTGGTATACGAAATATCAGTAACCATTCTCAGAATGGAGGATGTGGTAGAGGGATATTCACTACTACTTGGCCGACCATGGTTAACACAAGCCCAATCACACCACGATTGGGGAAGTCAGACTCTCACAATCAAAAAGAGAGCAGAACAAGTCACCATCACGACGAAGCAACGAGGTACCATTCCACGAGAGAAACGACCTTGCATAGTGGAAGAATATGATTGGTCCAGTGGACTGTCGGATGAAGAAGAAGCCACAGTATACGCAGCACATCCACAGTTGGAACCTATTGGACAACTGGTGGTCAAGCATACCACAACAGTAGGATGTCACATGGTGAACACCCAAGGAGAACCAAATACTTCGAGAAATGAAGATCCAGAGGAAGAAGCGATGGACACACCTCAACACCCGGCCCAGTTCTATCAAGAAAGGGAAGAAGACATTCAAATCAGTGAAGTACCTGCCACAATTGCAACCATCGGACAAGAGATTGCAGGATGGACAGTAACGGACGAAACTCAATTGATTCAAGTGAATCTGGGAACAGTGGAAGAACCACAGATAATACGAGTGAGTGCAGGTCTTGAAGAATCATTTCTACAAGAAGCCACCGCATTATTCACTGCATACAAGGATGTATTTGCCTGGAACTACAAGGATTTGAAGGGTATACCTTCTAACATTTGTCAACACCGAATTGAATTGGAAATTGACACAAAACCAATTCGTCAGAACCGTTACAGAATGAACCCCAACTATGCAGCTAAAGTTTGGGAAGAAATCAAGAAGTTACTGGATGCAGTGTAGTGTGAATGCAGGGGAGTGACATTAAATTTTTGTTTTACCCACTGAGATTCTGCATTGCTACAAAAGAAGGGCCCTGGTACCAATGTGAAAATAGGTTGAGTTGTCCCTGCAATTTATTCCATACATGTTTCTTGGTTACATCATGGGAACGATGGGGGACTATTGGCCAGGATGAAGATGCTTAAATTATTTCATACATGCTATGGGCGGAATTCATCCCTGCCTACAGGTTATTTCATGGGCACACTATGCTGATACTTTGCCAGGATGAAAGTGGCTAAGTCGTGACCAGGCGTGTTTTCATCCGGAGGATGAATGGATTACATCCATGCTCTCTGGATGACTCCCAGGAACGAGGACGAAGGATCCAGTGCCAAGGATGCAATGAATTTGTAATTAACTCTGTTAATGAAATCTAGCACGTTTTCCGTTCGTGAAAATGGATGACTTTCATCACTGGTGATTACCCTAGAAACGTGGGACGAGGAAGACGAAGGGGAAGATGACGGGCGCTCTGAGCAGATGCTGCGAACAGTGGAATTGGCAGGGCATTGTGTGAAGGGCGATTGCATCTACACTGGGGCATTCTGGCTTGCATTAAGAGAAGTGTTAATGTAGAGTATAAGGGCACAGCTTGGTAATTTGTGCAGCAGGGGAAGCGGTGCCGCCATCTTCTTGGTAATGATCAATTTCTGGAGGATATGCTTACAGGGAGATCGGTGTGGCATGCGATGGAGCAATCAGTTAACAGGTGGTGCAGTCGCTGCTATGGTGAATGGGTAGCTTAGGGCTTGCTGGAGGATAATCGTGCAGGGAACAGCTTGGAAGAGTTGTGCTCAAGCCAGGTGAAGGGAGGCGGTGCTGTCACGAATCTTGTGCAACCACCAGAGCCGCCATTGCCTTGATGAACATGATCATGGGAGGATGAACATGCAAGGGAAACGGCCAGCTGCCAGAGAACAGGGAGGTGGAGTTGCTGGCACAATCAATGGAGAGTTAGGATGAAGAGCAGCTCGACATAACGAGCATCTGCCAAAGCGAATGAGGGATTGGCTTGTGGATGGTGACTCAGGTTATCAAATAAGGAGGTAAAGAGTGGAATGTACAGATGCAGGAAGCTTTCAGATGATCACTGTCTTCTTGTTATAAGATCATATCAGATCTTAGGGTAGATTTGCTTAGATAGTGAGATAGGGTAGTTAGTTGGCAAGCTACAGGGGTGTTGCCATAGGCTAAAGCAGGGCCGTCATGACTTAATGAACGCTAGAATCGTCAAATCCAGACGACAAGAGGAGTTAAGGTAGCTGCTGACGGAGATGGTGAGGTGCCATTTTGGGCAGGCAGACCCACCGCTTCACCTGGAGTATAAGACAGATAAGTTCGTAGATACCATGCTTCTTCTTTTTGGCACTTAGGAATCGTTGTTGTGAAATTTTGGTAGAGACTCTCAAACTGAGAGTGTGATGAGGACAGGAAAAAGACTTTGAGAAATGGAATGGGGACTCTGGACTTCAAACCAGGATGGGGTGGGTGGAGATGAATGGATCTGATGCACATGTCTGTAGGAGTGTTGATTGAGGGCAGATGTAGTTCACCCACTGTGACAAAATGCTTGCTGTTTGTTTTGTTTTTGTTCCTTTGGCTTCAGTATCATGAATCTGCATACAATGGGGCTCTGGGATTTTGATGATTAGATGTAATGCAATCCAGTGTAGTTGATGTGAGCACTAGTGAGGGTTAGCTGTAACCTCTTTGAAATCAGAAAGAGGAAGAGGTGGATGGGGCTGCAAACTGACACTGATGTGGAGTTTAGAACTGGTTCAGAGTGGACTCAGCATTTGAACTCTGTGGTTCAAATCTGAAAGGGCAAAAGTGAGCTGTTGGGGTGTTTAGATGCAGATCTGTAGAAGGGTTGGGAACTGACTGACAAACTGGGTTGTCCCTGGAGGAGGCAAAGTGTGAAGGGTCTGTTTTGGGTGAGAGAAAGACTGATGGAAGAGCTGATCATGTCTTGTGTGACCAAGGTTTGATTTCAAGGCTAGATTCACTGGATACATGGCTGAATGTGTTTGCATTGCATGTAGATAGGCTGCTGGTTGGAAGAAAATGAGCCATGGAATTTTACAGCAGGAAGGAGAGAGAAAAAGTTTGGGAAGGGAGAGAGCTGCTCAGTAAAAGGGGTAATGAGGGATGGTCAACTGGGAGATAGAGGAAAAACCATGACATCTGCAGAGAATCACTAGGCCTATAATTCATGGCAGATCTGAGTTGCCTTCCTCTTATCAGTGATTTCATTACAAAAGGGGTTTCGACGTGTGTTGCTCAAGGGTGATGCCCACATGGGTCGCATTTAGCTCCGTCACAGGGCTGGTTGTATCACTGAAAATATCACAGCAGCACCATTGGTGCTGCAATTGTATAAAGATTGTGTAAATTATGAACAAGAAGGATTCAATCCCCATCCATGTTTTCTCTTCCGCTGCGGCGTGGATGAGGATTTATGAACTCTGATCATGAACGATAGGAGGGAAACCCATAACCGTGTGCCGCTGGTAGATTGCTAGGTTGTTTTTTTTACTGGAAGAAGTACAGTTAGAATTACACAGAAGGGGATTTATGCCCCCTTCTTTTCACACTACAGCAAGATTCATATACCCAGTAGAGACACCACAATGGTTATCGCCCATTGTGATAGTACCCAAGAAAAATGGAAAACTACGAGTGTGTGTGGACTACCGCAAGTTAAACGCAGGAACCAAGAAAGACCATTTTCCACTACCTTTCACTGAAATAGTGTTGGACACAGTGGCTGGACATGAGATGTACTCATTCATGGATGGGTTTAGTGGGTACAACCAGGTACAGATGGCAGAAGAAGACCGAGAAAAGACCGCATTCATCAGTGAATGGGGAGCATATGCTTACAAAGTCATGCCATTTGGACTTTGCAATGCACCAGCCACATTTCAACGAGCAGTATCTGAGATATTCAAGAACTATCTCAATGATTTTATGCAGGTATTTTTGGATGATTTCAGTGTCTTTGGACAGAAATCCAAACATTTGGCACAGTTAAAACTTTGCCTACAAGCCTGCAGAAACAATGGAGTAAGTCTCAACCCGGAAAAATGTACATTCTGTGTGAATTTAGGATCATTATTGGGACACATTGTGTGCCAACAGGGAATTCTGGTAGATCCAAAGAAAGTGGAGGTTATCCAGAAAATACCACCACCAGAAAATCCCAAGAAACTCAAGAGATTTATGGGACAGACGAGCTATTACAGAAGATACATGGACAAATATGCTCACAGAGCGGCACCAGTCTATAGACTGCTGAAGCAAGATGCCAAATATCCATGGTCTCCAGATTGCTAGGAATCATTTGATTCACTAAAAAGGGCACTCACAGCAGCACCAATTCTGATAAATCCAAGATGGGATTTACCATTTCATGTACACAGTGATGCATCACGCATTGCTTTGGGAGCGGTTCTAGCTCAGAATGTGACAGGCACAATAGATTCACCAATCTATTATGCAAGCAGATTGTTGACAGCAGCAGAAAAGAACTATAGCACCACAGAAAGGGAAGAATTGGCAATGATTTATGCTGTTCAAAAATTTCGGCATTATTTACTTGGCAATCGCTTTAAGTTTATTGTTGATCATCAGGCTCTAGTTCATCTAGCAAATCGACCACTAGCTAGTGGCAGGGTTGCTCGATGGTTATTACTTCTTCATGAACATGACTTTGAAGTTGTTCATAATCTAGGGAGATTACATGTTACAGCAGATCATCTGTCAAGGATTACTACAGGAGAACCAGCCACGGGGGTAGAGGATCAACTTCCCGATGCATTTGTTTGTTGTTCAACTAGAAGCACCAGATGAAGAGACAGATCCTATAAATGCTCTGGGAATGTTTCAAGGAGACTATGACCTTCCAGATGCTCTCAAACTCATGGACGACACGGATGAAGAAGAAGATTCATCCGATGAAGATGAACCTCTTGATGAAGGACTTATTATTGAAGAAGAGCCAGATCCACAAGAAGAAGATGACAAGGAAAACGAAGAAACAAACAATCAAGAATTGGCCAATATCAGTATTGGAGCTTATACAGTCACCAAAGAAGAATCAGAAGATATTCAAGATCAAGATCAAGATGATTGGCAATGGCCAATCAAATACTATTTGAACACAGGGAAATTTCCTAAAGGTTACACCAAAGATGACAGGAGGAAGCTTTCAATGAAAAGCAAGCCATACACATTAATCAAAGGGATTCTGTACAAAAGAGGAATTGACTCCATAATGAGAAGATGTGTAAACAAAGACCAAGCCAAAACAATAATGCAAGAACTACACGAAGGAATTGCAGGTGGACACTTCAATTCGGACCTGACAGCAAAGAAAATATTACTAGCAGGCTACTAGTGGCCTACTATATCTGGAGATACTTATGAACACTGTCAACAGTGTGATGTCTGCTAGAGGATGGGACCAATAGAACGAACGGGGAAGGGGACTCTGCACCCAATACTACCAACAGAACCATTTCAGCACTGGGGGGCTAGACTTCGTGGGACCCATTAAACCTCAAGCAAGGTACACACAAAACCAATACATCCTCACAGCCACTGACTACACTACCAAATGGGTAGAGGCCAAGGCACTAAGAGACAACACTGCCAGATCAATAACCAAATTCTTATATGAAAACATCATCACACGATTTGGTTGCCCACTAGAATTCGTCAGTGATCAGGGATCACACTTCATAAATGATGCTATAAAATGCTTGACGGAGGAGTTCATGATTGTACATCACAAGAGTACTAATTACTATCCTCAAGGAAACGGTCAGGCCGAATCTACCAACAAAATATTATGCACTATCTTAACCAAGATAGTAAATGCCAATCGTACAGATTGGGACACCAAATTGAACACAACACAATGGGCATTCAGGACATCATACAAGGTGACCACGAAGCATACACCATTTCAACTGGTGTATGGAGCAGAGGCACTATTACCCATTGAATGTATAATACCCACACTACGAACCGGGATGGGGCTTAGAAGAATCATTACGAGTCAGGGAATATGAATTATTCCATCTGGAAGAAGTTCGAGCAGATGCCACAGATAATATGGCACGGATCCAGGAACAACGAAGGAAAAGAATATCCGAAGGGAAAGAGAAATCTTTCCAGGACGGGGATATTGTATTATGGTTACCAAAAATCAAGAAGATCAAACTGGGCGGAAAATTGAAAATGCCATGGATGGGACCATTTCAAATCAAAAGGGTACATGACAATGGAACTGTTGATTTGCAAACCTTGGAACAAGAATTTGTGGGACGAATTAATATTAACAAGTTAAAAGGCTACTAGGGAATACATGACAAAGCCCTTATACATGACTTATACGCCAACGAGAAAGATCAAACTGAAGAGGAGGAGCGCGAAACCACCAATGCCTACTACATTCATCACGACACGGTTAATCAGCATGTAATAAGACAGGTGGCAACACGAATTCAGGGCACCATGACGGCTAGACCACCATTTATCCGGAGGACAACATTACCACCCCGTATACCGTATGGTGAACCGTGGCCAGCACAGATGCCCTACAGAACAGTGAACGAATACGAAACGGCCAACGAGTCACTGCTTGTGTTAAATTCCGAGATGTACCCCCCACCGACAGTGGTAATCATACACCACTACCCTTCGATCATAACACAGAGGCGGAACGACGGCGCAATCCAACGGATTGCCAAAAGATGGCGGACGATAAGGGCAAAGCCATTAAACCAAGCTGCAAGTACTGCGCCAACACCGCCCATCTAAAAACGGACCACATACCAAAGTGGATGAACGCAGCTCAGAGGGATGAACATAAACTGACCAAAACTAGACAATCATCAACGACCATCAGTTTTAAACAAAACAAATCAAATCGCTTCATACTTCTTGTGATACAGGAATTGGTGCTCCAATTCCTTACAGCAACCGCGAGACTAAGAGAAATGGCAGGCACCAAGCGGAAGGCACCAAGTTTTTATGCGCAAGTCAATTTCAAAATCAGCCCAGCGTTGCGGAAGATCGAGCAGGACATAGAGACACAGGAGACGTTGGACAGTCTTGGCCTGCGATACTTCATCACCACGCTGGACTGGAACCTGAAGCACGACGAGCTATGTAGGGAGTTCTTGGAGAATTACAACACCAGCACTCGGAGCACAAATGTCGACGACACGCACATCCTGCTGTCAGAGAAGTACTTGGCGGAAGTATTTCACCTTCCCAGTCTAGACATACCACCGCACATCGGCAAACCTCCAAGGTTTGTACTTGCAGATTTGTTTGAGAATCTCAACCAAGCAGATCAAGGCTACACATGCAGCCACACCAAAAACCATGGCTTCAGGAAGAAAGCCCCAGTACTTAGCACATTGCTTTGCCTCAGGCAAAACCGTAGCTACTGTACCAAGGAGCTAATCGACCAAGTGTTGATTTGCTTCAATGGGCAAATCGTGAATTGGGCAAGCTTCTTATTGAAGAAGTTAACTCAAGAACTGACTAGGTTGACAAAGAAGAAGAAGGAAGTGACTATTACCATGGCAACTCCATTGTTACTCCAGATGATTCAACACACTGTACACCTAACGGCCTAAGAGCAAGTGATGTTGGGAATCATGCAACGGGTAGACACAATGGAGGAAGAAGGAAGTGAGACAGCAGCATGTCGGGAAGAAGAAGAGGGCGGACTTGCAAAGAGAGCCCGGATCAACGAAGCAACCACAAGTGCAGCAGCAGAGGACATCATCAACTCGACGGCTGATTCCCTATTACAGAGAGAAGGGGAGAATCAACAGCCAGAAGGAGGGAACAAACCACAGACCAACGAAGCAACGCCCATGGAAATTAGCCATGGCAACACCGAAGCACAGCAAGCAGCACACACAGAGGCCACGCAATTAGAGGAAGGAGACATAGTGGCGCAGCAACAGCAGATAGTGCAACAGGCATCCGACCAGCAGCAACAGCAGATAGTGCAACATGCACCCGATCAACAGCAACAGCAGATGGTGCAAGAGGCACCGAGTCAGCTGTAGCAAGACAGAAATTCCAATTTGGAATTACTACTAGCACAACAAGTTTTAGATACAACAGCATGGGACACATGGTTGGAGGAAGCACCACAAAATGTCATTCTGCAGGCAATACAAACATTGGGGTAACTAACAGTTTGTATGGACAGGGCCAAGGATTATATCAGCCCGGAAAACCTGAATATGATCTTAGACCACATCAAAGAGAAGCACCAGAGGGAATTGGCCACTGCAAGAACAATATGTAACCATGAGGTTACAATTGCAGCATTAGAAGATCAAAAGTCGACCTTACTCCGCCAATACAACACATTGGCACAACGCAAAGATGAGTGGGAGCAAAAGTGGGAAAGACAGAGAGACGAAACACGCCATGTCCAAGCCGACCTCAATGCAAAGCGAGAGAGATCTCGAAAAATAGAGACAGAGGTGGAAACACTCACATGGCAGGTGCAAACATTAAAGCAACAGGTGGAGACACTCAAGGGGCAGCTGAGGACTGCCAGAGATCAGGGAACCAAGTGGCTCAACAGCAACACTACACTGCTGAAGCAAAGGGAGAATGCTGAGAGTAGGCTGTTTACCGCCAACACAGAAAGAGACATTGCCATGGGCAATGAACAAGAATGGAAGCAGCAGCTGGAGAAGCTGACATTGCAAGCAGGGTTGGATGCATCAGACGCAGCCTTAGCTAGAGCTTGGTTGAATGAAGGGAGTGAATTGGAGATGAAGAAACTCAACATGGCAATGGTGAGGCAGATGAAGTGCCAGTTGGCGAAATTGTTGACAGATATTCATGAGGAGTTCCTGCCACCAATTCCAGAACAAGAGGAACTCATTGACGAAGAGGATCAAGAGGAGCAAGATCACGAACGAGAGACACCAATACAATCAACAACAACAACACCAACACAAACACCCAAGCAACAGACACTGGTACAGGCCACAGCAGGGCCATCTACTCAAGAGGTAAACCCTGTAACACTACCAAGTGTCCTGGTAGCATCAACTTCAGTAGCAGTGGATGATTTCCAAATCATGCCATGCAAGCAGGATGGAGAGTGGTTAAAGTATTCAGAGGAATACTTTAAAATGATGGTAGTACCAGCCCACCAAATCCCAGAAATACTGGAGAAGGTTTTCAAAACCTTAACTCCCTGCAAATCATTGGGTCAATTGCATCTGCTCAATCAAACTCTTATTCCTCTGAGATATAGGATGAGACCACTGGCTAAGGAGGAGACATGGTCAGGGGTAGAATTGGTTGAATTTTGGAGCCAAGCTCCTCTGGAATACAAGGAGCTGGTAGCTTATATGTGGGCAGTGGGGCAATTGAAGATTAATCCTACCCCGGCAGTAACCATTGTGATGGGATGCCCAAGTTTTTATATCGGCAGTTACTTGTACCGCATGTTCGTGACAACGAGGGGAAGCTGGCAGCGCTATGAGAGTATTGAAAAAGATACTCACTCGGAATAACCCAAATTCCAGCCACCAGAGAGAGTCACAGGCACTTCAGCATATATGAATAGGCCACTGTATGCTGAAGCATGGCGCCAAGCGAAGGACCACTTTTCACCATTGGTATTGGACAGAGACCACCCTTTCAGAGAAACAGGGGTCCAAGCTATTAACTGGTTAATGGGTAGCAGGGCAACAAAACACATTATACCCTGGACCAAGGAGGAGCTGCAAACCTACCGCGAAACCTTGACCAACAAAATCGATATGGTACGTGGGGACGGGATAGCAGAACACCCTGATGAATAAAGTTGGCCTACTCACGAACCAGAGGAGCAACCAGACAGTGACGATAACAGGAACAAGAAGCAGCCACCACGACAATCCTGGGACGCACTTCCTACCCCGCAGACAGGCATGCCACCACCTTACATCCCCAAGAGATACAGCAAGTACAGGAACTGACGAAATTGTGTGGACACAATTTCAAAAGACGGGGGGGGGGGGGGGATAAATGATAACGGCTATGCTACGAGGGACAGACAACGAGGGTCACAACGGGACATACCGGGTAGTGATGGACGTACACTACCTGAGCCACAGGCAGAGACGGCTAAGTACGCTACTTAGCCAATGGCGGGACAAGGGAACATTACCACGAGAGCAGTAGTGGGTAGTGTAGTAACCGTGAGCCGTGAACCACGATATCACACGGTCACATTAGCATCGGCTTTAACCAATAGAGGGAGTAGTGGACCGTTTACCACTATGGCTCACGACCACTACAACGAGCCACTTTTTAGCAAACCTTTTTGGTTGCGTAGGCAGTTAGGCAAACGGTCATTAACGACCGCAGGCTGTAACGGCTCTTTCGAGCATAGTATAAAAAGGTTGCACGCAACTTAGAGGGTGTGTAGTGTGAGTATCAGTGATCAATGTGTATTTAGAGGGACTCAGAGTGATTCTGTGATGATGTGACGAGCTCTGAAGTAAAGCCATGCTATTCGAAGTATCTCTGTGTAGAGTGAATGTGAGATGGAGGGAATGTGCATTATGAGAGAACATGAGATGGTGAGAATGTGTATCATCTCAAAATAGTTCTTGTTTTCTCTTGATTACCATCTGCTTGTAGGAACCAAGAGGCTTTAGTCCTTTCGACTAAGATCTTTTATGCTTAAGATACTGTAGATTGGGCTTAATCAAAAGGATTAAGCAGCCTGCAGGGATATGGCTTCATCCGACGTTCATGGTTTAGCTATCCTTAAAATGATTACTTCGTAATCGTTTCTGAAAGCATACCGTCCCCCCATCCTAAAGCCTGCGCCTGTCACCTCTAAGGCCTCTATTGGTCTAAGTCTACCATCCGTAAGTCTGCGCAAAAATAAAGGGTACCCCACAAAACCCATAAAAGTGTGTAAGTCCCAGACAGCCCTCTAACACTAACCTCATGGCTTCCATTGAGTGGCAGTATGGCTGCATCGTCGGCTTCCCCTTGTCGTGAGCATTCCTTTGAGTACCAGGTGATCGGACTCTATCGCATTATTTCCAGCACGAGATCTGGAGACGTACCGGCCACTGAGGCCACAGTTATTTGCAGGAACTTGATGCGACGACGCATCTTGGCCATTGCGGAGGAGTACCGCAGTTATTGGATTTCCGCCCGGGCTGGACCCCGAGGCCCTGGAGCCCAGACGGCTCCCATCTCTACGTTTTTCCGGTTCAACACACGTTGGCCCGGTTGTTGCCAGCCACCTTTTCTCGCTTATATTCATTTTGACTCGGCCCTTGAGGTCCATCTGGCGTGGCAGGTGTCTTACCTGGCTTGTTGTGCATTGTGCCGCACTATCACCGACACGTTGGTGTACACCCGTAGTAGGGTCGTACAGCGATCAGCACCATTGAGGCAGTGCGTCGGCCGTACCATATGTGGTCATCGCCCCGCCTTAGTGGATTGGCTGATTGGGTTCGGCCCAGGAGAGGACGGGTTCGAGGGCGAGAGTCTTCCGCATCCGAGGAGAGCCTGTCGGCCGTTCTTGCCTCCCCGATACTACCATCGGGCACTACAACAGATCGCGGTAGTTATGACTGCCAAACCGTGGTAGTCATGGTTTTCATGACTTTGACCATGACTGTACCATGTTTTTATATGAAATTGACATCCCGCAGTCGTTCATACGACTGTAGTCATATGAACGACTATCTAAATAGTCGTCTATATGACTACATGGCTCCGGAATGGGCGGAAGGCTGGTCAACGACAATTGACCAAATTTAGCTCACCATTCATAGTCATTTCCATGACTACAGTGTACATGGATGAGGTTACATAGTCATGATGACTACTGGGGATTTTGTAATTTGATGTGTATAATACAATTAAAACACCATATGATCATATGAATGACTGCTGTTGACATCAAGTAGCCGAACATGATCTCCCACCTTGAATTGTCATCCCAACTCCCAAATACATAGAAGTATATATTAAAACTCCTTAGAAGTGTTAAACTAACAACCAGCTACATACAATAGCAGCCCAAAAATAACTACTGCTCAGGGGATTGCCTAAAGGTCAAGGCCTGGTGTATTGGTTAACAGGTAGTGAACTATAACTCTTATAGTAAAGAGGTTGCAGGTTCAAACTCCTCTAAGTACAATCAAATGGATAAGATGGCCCTAGGGTTAGTAGGCGAGCTAGGGATAGCACGTGGTACCCTAGATGTTTGCCACGTGGTTTTTTCATTATTATAAAAATATATTATGCCACGTGGCACAATGCGGTGCAACGCGGCGTTTGACATATGTTTTTAGTTTTTTAGTTTTTTTAATTTAATTTAATTTTTTAAATCAATTGCGCCTCGCCACGTGGCGCGGCAGCGGCGGCTGCAGTATGGTATATATGACTGCAGTGAGAGATATCACTTGGTTCATATGACTGTAGTCATCCGGACCGTACCATCATGTACTCACTGTATTGACTTGGTTCGACTTACAGTCATAGAAGTCATATGTACCGTTTATGACTGCAGAATAGTCATATATACAGTCATAAATACCGCGATCTGTTGTAGTGGGGGTACCACACCAGCAGCTCTTATCCGTGAGTTGATTGCATCCGGGTCACTCTCCTTAGTAGATACAGTGAGGGATCGCCCAGCAGAGAGTTCTTTCATTGCATCATTTCCTGCAGTTCGTAGGTCTGTCCCACCGGATCCAGCACAACCGGTGGCTTTTCCTTTTGGCCTGAGAGTTCCCCGGCCTTATCCTCGCTTGCCATTCCAAGTGGTATATGCGACTTCCTCGGTGGATAGTGCCCCGAGTGGACCTTTAGAGTATACCTCCTCAGAGGAGGACGATCCAGTATCCGGTAGCCCTCAAGGAGCCGAGTGATTAGTACTGAGATCTCACGAACCTCTAGGGTGAGAGGTCTTGAGAGTCTAGTTGATTTCAGCAGGATTAGGATGCAGTTACAGACTATGGTTATGCCTTGTTGTATTTAAACCATTCAGACTGCATCACATCCATTTTATTGTTTTCATTGGCTAACGCATAAAGCGAACAAGTATGAGAATGTCAGGATCAGGGAAAGAGTTGTTATGACCTTCGAAGCAAAATCAAACGCCTCCGACATTGGTTCTTCCATGCTCCACTAGAAGTGCAAATCCGAATTGAGGCCTATCGCCGCTATCTGGCAGAAAAGAAGGAACACAAAAAAACGTTGGATTGACGAACGGGTTTGGTGTACCCGACAACTTCCAACGGGTGTCTCTCAAAAAAATTATTGGTGCCTCGGTAGGGCAATTGCCAGATAGCGGAGATAGGCCTCAATTCACCATATTGGATCCAATTGGTCTGGTGAATTGATCCACCGTGCCGTGATTGATGTGGTGAATTGATCCAATTGATCCAATGGTTAGATTGATCTGGCAATTGATTCATGGTGGGAAGTGGAAACTAAGCCACGTTGAGCCCATGACCATACCTGACCCTTAGTGTCTCTGTTTCCATATCAACCGCTGCCCTGAAACAATCGAACAGATTGGGATACCAAGATGAACACTGCACTATGGGCATTCCGAACTTCATACAAGGTGACCACGAAACATACACCATTCCAATTGGTGTATGGAGCAGAGGCACTCTTACCCATTGAATGCATGATACCTACACTACAAACCGAGACTCATGTACGATGGGGTTTAGAAGAATCTTTACGAGTCAAGGAACATGAGTTGTTCCATCTAGAAGAGGTTCGGGCAGACGCTGCAGATAACATGGCACGAATTCAAGAACAACGAAAGAAGAGAATATCAGAAGGGAAAGATAAATCTTTCCAGGACGGAGAAATCGTTTTGTGGCTGCCAAAAATCAAAAAGATTAAACTAGGAGGAAAATTAAGAATGCCATGGATGGGACCTTTTCAAATAAAAAAGGTACATGACAATGGAACGGTCGATTTACAGACCCTGGAACAAGAATTTGTGGGATGAATAAATATCAACAACTTAAAGGGCTATAAAGGGATACATGAGAGAGCCCTCATCCATGCCTTATACGCCAATGAGGAAGACCAAACCGCAGATGAAGAGCGTGAAACCTCCAACGCGTACTACATCCATCATGATACCACGGTGGATCAGCATGTAATGAAACAGGCGGCAGTACGAGTTCAGGGCACAGCCACGTTTCGACCACCACGAATTTGGATGTCGACACTACCACCTTGTATACCGTATGGAGAGCCGTGGCCAGTACATATGCCATACAGAACCGTGAACGAATACAAAGCAGCCAACGAGTCACTCCTTGTGTTGAACTCCGAGATGTACGTTTTTTCTTAAGGTTTCCATCCATTATGGATGAAACCCTACTAGATCCATTAGGGATTGTAAAAATTCCACACTAGGTATAGTATTGGAAAAATGGTTAAAATCCCAAACAGGTATCTGGAGAGAGGGAGAGAGAGGGCTCCCGCCATCCAACCCCTGGTATGGCAATCCTTTACGGAGTGAGTGTGGTATGCACTCACCCCGTAAGGGAGTGCATACCAGACCCCTTCACGTAAAGCTCTCCCTCTACATTGTATTTTTATCCTTGGTCTTGAAATACCAGAAGGATAAAATGCCTACAATCTCTCCTCCCATGCCAAGAATGAACAATGGCTTAGCACGAAACATGCTGTGCAAAACAGAGTACAAAGTTTCTAGGTTACCTTTTATCTTGTCAACACAGCCTTCACAAAGACAGGCCTGTGTATAGGGATTATGAGTGTTCCTCAACCAAGGGCATGTTAGATGGCTGTCTGGGACTTAGACACTTTTATGGGTTTTGTGGTGTACCCTTAATTTTTTCACAGACTTACGGATGGTAGACTTGGACTAGTGTAGTGTGAAAAGAAGGGGGCATAAATCCCCTTATGTGTAATTCTAACTGTGCTTCTTCCAGTAAAAAAAACAACCTAGCAATCTACCAGCGGCACACGGTTATGGGTTTCCCTCCTATCATTCATGATCAGAGTTCATAAATCCTCATCCACGCCGCAGCGGAAGAGAAGACATGGATGGGTATTGAATCCTTCTTGTTCATAATTTACACAATCTTTATACAATTGCAGCACCAATGGTGCTGCTGTGATGTTTTCAGTGATACAACCAGCCCTATGACGGAGCTAAATGCAGCCCATGTGGGCATCACCCTTGAGCAACTCACGTCGAAACCCCTTTTGTAATGAGATCACTGCTAAGAGGAAGGCAACTCAGATCTGCCATGAATTACAGGCCTAGTGATTCTCTGCAGATGTCATGGTTTTTCCTCTATCTCCCAGTTGACCATCCCTCATTACCCCTTTTACTGAGCAGCTCTCTCCCTTCCCAAACATTTTCTCTCTCTTTCCTGTTGTAAAATTCCCTGGCTCATTTTCTTCCAACCAGCAGCCTATCTACATACAATGCAAACACATTCAGCCATGTATCCAGTGAATCCAGCCTTGGAATCAAACCTTGGTCACACAAGACATGATCAGCTCTTCCATCAGTCTTTCTCTCACCCAAAACAGACCCTCTCACACTGTTTGCCTCCAGGACAACCCAGTTTGTCAGTCAGATCCCAACCTTCTACAGATCTGCATCAAACACCCCAACAGCTCACTTGCCCTTTCAGATTTGAACCACAGAGTTCAAATGCTGAGTCCACTCTGAACCAGTTCTAAACTCCACATCAGTGTCAGTTTGCAACCCCATCCACCTCTTCCTCTTTCTGATTTCAAAGAGGTTATAGCTAACCCTCACTAGTGCTCACATCAACTACACTGGATTGCATTACATCTAATCATCAAAATCCCAGAGCCGCATTATATGCAGATTCATGATACTGAAGCCAAAGGAACAAAAAAAAACAAACAGCAAGCATTCTGTCACTGTGGGTGAACTACATCTGCCCTCAATCAACACTCCTACAGACATGTGCATCAGATCCATTCATCTCCACCCCATCCTGGTTTGAAGTCCAGAGTCCCCATTCCATTTCTCAAAGTCTTTTTCCTGTCCTCATCACGCTCTCAGTTTGAGAGTCTCTACCAAAATTTCACAACAACGATTCCTAAGTGCCAAAAAGAAGAAGCCTGGTATCTGCGAACTTATCTCTCTTATACTCGTTCATCATTCCAGTTTGGAATGTGTTTGTTGCCTATCTGCCAAGGCCCTTCAAAAAACATTGTTAGTACATCAAAATGAGAAGGTGAAACAGGAAAGGAGAAGGGTAGATGGTGTGTACAAAAACCACTAAGTACACTGATCAGATAAAGAGAGGGAAGATATACATGTCATGTCAGGACATGGACAAGACCACTGAGGTCATTGTCATTGAAAGACAATGCAGCCCTTTACAGGGCACCATCTAACAACCCTTTTTTTTTTTTTAACCATCTCATTTGAATACCTCGTTAAGCGGTGGGTCTGCTTGCCCAAAATGGCACCTCACCATCTCCGTCAGCAGCTACCTTAACTCCTCTTGTCGTCTGGATTTGACGATTCCAGCGTTCATTAAGTCATGACGGCCCTGCTTCAGCCTATGGCAACACCCCTGTAGCTTGCCAACTAACTACCCTATCTCACTATCTAAGCAAATCTACCCTAAGATCTGATATGATCTTATAACAAGAAGACAGTGATCGTCTGAAAGCTTCCTGCATCTATACATTCCACTCTTTACCTCCTTATTTACAGATAACCTGAGTCACCATCCACAAGCCAATCCCTCATTCGCTTTGGCAGATGCTCGTTATGTCGAGCTGCTCTTCATCCTAACTCTCCATTGATTGTGCCAGCAACCCCACCTCCCTGTTCTCTGGCAGCTGGTCGTTTCCCTTGCATGCTCATCCTCTCATGATCATGTTCATCAAGGCAATGGCGGCTCTGGTGGTTGCACAAGATTCGTGACAGCACCGCCTCCCTTCACCTGGCTTGAGCACAACTCTTCCAAGCTGTTCCCTGCACAATTGTCCTCCAGCAAGCCCTAAGCTACCCATTCATCATAGCAGCAACTGCACCACCTGTTAACTGATTGCTCCATCGCATGCCACACCGATCTCCCTGTAAGCATATCCTCCAGAAATTGATCATTACCAAAAAAGGGGCACCGCTTCCCCTGCTGCACAGATTACCAAGCTGTGCCCTTAAACTCTACATTAACACTTCTCTTAATGCAAGCCAGAATGCCCCAATGTAGATGCATTCGCCCTTGACACAATGCCCTGCCAATTCCACTGTTCGCAGCATCTGCTCAGAGCGCCCGTCATCTTCCCCTTCGTCTTCCTCGTCTCGCGTTTCTAGGGTAATCACCAGTGATGAAAGTCATCCATTTTCACGAATTCATTGCATCCTTGGCACTGGATCCTTCGTCCTCGTTCCTGGGAATCATCCAGAGAGCATGGATGTAATCCATTCATCCTCCGGATGAAAATACGTCTGGTCACGACTTAGCCACTTTCATCCTGGCAAAGTATCAGCATAGTGTGCCCATGAAATAACCTGTAGGCAGGGATGAATTCCGCCCATAGCATGTATGAAATAAATTGAGCATCTTCATCCTGGCCAATAGTCCCCCATCGTTCCCATGATGTAACCAAGAAACATGTATGGAATAAATTGCAGGGACAACTCAACCTATTTTCACATTGGTACCAGGGCCCTTCCTTTGTAGCAATGCAGAATCTCAGTGAGTAAGACAAAAATTTAATGTCACTCCCTGTATTCACACTACACTAGCACAGGCCTTGGGGGTGGTAGACAGGCTTACGCAGTCAGTCACAGCATTACACAGTTAGACACAGCTTGACACAGCTTGTCACAGTCTGACACAGCCTATCACAGTATATCATAGCCCGACACAGCCCGACACAGCTTCACACAGCCAGTCACAGCCCGACATAGTCCGACACAGCCAGTCACAGCTCGACACAGTCACAGCCCGACACAGCTTGGCACAGCCCGTCACAGCGTACATAGGGAATGATTATCATTGGCAGGGAACAACTGTGTGGGAATGACATTTGCAGAGGGAACGTGCTTACTTCTTGAGTGACAGTTAGTTAGTTAGGCGGTTAGAACAGCTTGCAGATAAATTAGGCAGAGCAACAACATGGAGGGGACTTCTCAGGGGGCACTTCGGGGTCATGAGTAGCAGAGATCAGGCGGAGAGCACAAACTGGAGGAGAGACGATCTGTAGGTGCTTGATACATGCAAAGCTGTAGGGTGATACTGTAGAGCAGATTAGGGACACCATGGATTCGGCCTGTTACATGACATAACTTAATCTGATACATATTCCATACTCACGCTGTGTAGAGAGACTTGAGGGAAGCTATGGAATGAATGGAAAAGTGATTGGAACCTGGTGGATTGCTGAAGCAATCTGATACCTAAATACAAACAGTAAGGTAACTTGTTGACATGAAGGCAAGAAGGAATACAAACAGGAAGCACTTCCATGATTCACTAGCTGTAGGTCATGACTGATTGTTCTGAGCATGCTGAGTGCTTAGAGATATCCAACTCTTCTATCTTGGAGTTTCCACCTCGGATAGCGAAGGGATGGGTGAGTAAAAGCCGCTCAACATTTGGCAACCATACTGGGGAACTGGGTCAAGAACAACCAGATGTGACAGGCATCTGGTGGGATCATGGTGGTTGGAGAATTAAAGAATTTGATGTGAATCAAATTCCTTGTGGAACTGAGAAAGAAAGGTTGTCCAAACAATTCTTTCAGAGGTTTTTGGAATTGCCAGACCGTTGCAAAGAAAACATTCTTAAGAGAGTGCATGATGCGGATCCTGAGTGGGGTCTGGAGAAAGGAGTGATAAAGATTTATCAAGTGGCCTGTAGAGGGAGAGCAAGTTGGTTACCAACATTGGTTTATGTGATAGCATTGCTATCCATTAAACGAGTGGAGTTTGAAGGCTGGGAGGAACGAAAAGTGAATGTTTACACTCATATGCATGAAAAATTGGTATTGGTAAAGAATTGGATTCCTAAGGATATCACGTGGATCAAATTTACACCAAGAACTTCTAGTATAGCCAAGGGTGCATTAAAGCTTGAAAGAAATCCAGGCATATACGAGAGATACTACAGAAGAGAGTTTTGGTTATTGCCTCATTAGAGATATGAAAGACATGGGATATGAGTGATGAAAGAGAAGCTAGACTTCACAAATATTCAGCAAAAAGAGAAAGTTATTTGAAAGCTAATTATCCATATCTTTGGGAGAGAGGAATAGATATAGGGGAATCATCTGGACCTCTCACACCATTAAGATCAGAGAGTACATCACCATACCGGAAGAACCAGAGTTGGATGCCACTCCTTCTTATTCTTTACAAGAAAGATTAAGGGATTTGATAGAGGAAGAAGATCAACCACGAGGGGAGAGATCTGAGGTACATCCCTGGATTAAAGATTTGACAGAAATCTTTGATCAGAGTTGGCATGGGACACCAAAAGCAGGAACTCCAGTTTCCGAATCACAAGACAAAGAAGGAGAGAAGGATGTGGCAGAACCAACAGAGAGTTCAGACTCTCCAACACCACTCTAGTTGAGTTATATGAGCGAGGAAGAGGAAAACCAAGAGAAGAACTTGGAAGATGAAGAGTATGAAGAAATAGACCCAACAGTTGAGGTTGAGACTACAACCAGGACATCCCAACCTGTTGGACCTGGATCAAGTGGAGCACTTGGATCACAGGCCAACGAAGGTGTCGGCTCAGGGGGATCAGGCGGGAAGCTTGGATCTGGCTCTGGGGGGACAGGGAGTGTGGGAAGTAGTGCAACTGGAGCTGGGAATACTGTAAGTATAAAGGGGCCAATAGCAGGGAGTGCTCAGGGGCCAACACCTGGTGGGAGAACCACCGCTACAACAGTAGGTCCTCTAGGACCAGCACCAACAGGAGGACCAACACCTGTCAGTGGGCAGGGTGTAGGGCCACAGATGGCGGTACCTCCAACACGGGCAAAACCACCTCTTCCAATATATGCAGGGAAAGGGGATTTTGATGTACACATCACCCAATTTGAGCACATGTGTATTGTGAACAATGAGAATGGCGATGATGCCAAGCTGAGACTGTTTCCTTATTCACTTATCAAGAAAGCAAGTGAATGGTATGCAAAATTTCCTGATAATCATTTCCTAACCTGGAATGGCCTTAGTACAACATTCCGAAATAGGTTCACGACAAGCAAAACTGAGGATGAAGTGTATGGAAGTTTAAAACAGTCAAAGCAAAAGAAGCATGAAACTGTTGAAGAGTACATGGAAAATATGGAGTTGATGATGAAAAAGTTGGCTGCTGTGCCAGCACCAGGGTTACAGAAGACCTGGTTTGTGAGTGGATTAAGACTTGAATTACAAAAGAAAGTGGATATGCTACCCCATAATACAGTGGAGGAGGCATTTGAAACAGCCAACAGAATTGAGCAATTGGGAATGCTCAGGAGAGAGAAAATGGATGATGAGGACTCTGAAGATGAGTCAGATGCGGAAGAAGAGCAAGAGCTCAAGAGGAAGAGTAAGAAGAAGGAAAAGTTGAAGAGGGAAAACTATGAGAAAAGACTGGAGGAGATCTTGAAGAAGTATGCCATAGAGGCTGCAACACATTGGAGGAAGGGTGTTTGGTGTGCAAAATGCCAGAATGAAGGCCATACCACAGCTGAATGCCACATGAAGGAGAAACAATGTACTATCTGTAAAATGGATAACCATTCTACTGAGAATTGTTATTACAACAGAAGGACAGCTGCAAGAGAACCTAGGCAAGTAAGGATGCATCAAGTGCAGCCCCAGCCAAGAAGATACAATGATCAGGACCACTATGGAAGGCCTAGTGGTTATAACAATGGTATGGCAGGGAGAGGTAATCCAAGAGGGAATTACCAAGGCAATCCTAGAGGCAACTATCAGGGTAATCCAAGGGGGAATTACCAGCCAGGGAATCAGGATTATAAAAATAATCCCAGAACAGGCCAAGGGCGAGGACCCAATGGTGAAGAACTGTGTTACTATTGTAACTAGGCAGGACACTGAAAGGCAGCCTGTCCATTCTAGATCAGACACCAAAATGAGATGAGAGCCCCTGTGAATGAAGGTCCAGTAGTGGCAGCTCACATGGTTAGGCCATATTTTGTACCAGAAGTAAGTACAATGATAGTTACCAGAAGCAAAGCTAGACTAATACCTCCGGTGGATGAGGAAGAAGATGCTAATGAAGAAGGCAGTGATGTGCTTGAAGATGATGAGGCTTGGAGAGATGAGAAGGAACTGCACAAGGAAGTGGCTGATACCATAAGGGAAATGCAGAAGAATACTGATATCCCTATGGCAGTTTTCTCTGACTTTGAAAGAGAAGAAGAGGGTGAAGATGAAGTGAAGCAAGAAGTTGCTCAAGTGCAGGGTAATGAAGGGACTTTGGCTGGAGTAATATGCCAGTCCAAAGCTGAGATTACCATTGGACAGCTATTGGTTGTGGCACCTCATTGTAGGCACAGGCTGTATCAAGCAATCAATCAGATTGCTCATGTGACAGAGAACACAGACCTGGACAATAAGGTGACAAGTTATAATGTGAAGCCTGAAGGGCGAGAAACAGTCATGGATTTTGATGATTCTATGTCAGTAATCCAATTGAGAATTGGAAGCACAGACTTGACTGATGTACTGATAGATGGAGGCTCAGAAGTGAATTATATGATAGACCAATTAAGGCAGAGGCTTGGTCTAAGTAACCTGAAACCAGCCCCATTCACAGTAACAATGACAGATCAAAGGAGTGTACAGCCATTAGGCTTAATAGGAGGAGTTAAGATACAGATTCAGAAGATGATCTTTAAGATCACAGTGACTGTATTGAAAATGGATGATGTCATGGAAGCTTACTCCTTATTGCTGGGTCGACCATGGCTAAAACAGGCCAGGGTATTACATGACTGGAATTCCCAGTTACTGACTGTGCATGATGGGAAGCACAAGATACAGGTCACCACTAAGAAATCTAGTAGGCACTGTCAGTCATCTGCCACATCAGCATTAACATGCGCCGCCTATAACCAAGGATGGTCCTATGACCGTGGAATTAATGCAATGAATCTTGCCTAAATAGAATCAAGACTACCATGAGGCCTACAATTGGAGCATCCAACATTGTGCAATTACAAATGCTTGTTTCACTTTTACAATTACGAGGACGAGAAAATATCCTCACAAAGTGTGCGCCATAGAGGCTGCCACGGGAAGACCTTCCTCCCTCCTCAAATAACAATGAGAGTTAGGATCATCTTCAAAAGATGATTGTAGTGCATAGCGACAGCAAGACATGTAGACTTCGAACGGTGCAATGACAAATGTGCTTTTAAAAGTTGCCACTCAGAGCTCACTCCATATAGTTGGAGGCCATATCATTGCACCGCCGACGAATTGATGTGAATTACACATTTCAAATCATGGTCGTCCACATACCACATTGCATAGTTGATGCTATCCATGTGTTGTATCCCGCTGCAATAGAGCATCGACCTCGTTGAAACTCATAGTGGCCTGGTGAATGAAGTTGTCACGTTTGGGATCGCAAACCATCCTCTTCAAAAATATGAAATACAAATGTTTGCAGGGTATGAATTTACCTCTCTTGCCCAAACTGGTTGATAGCATATTCACAAAATCAGGACATGTGCAATTGGGGAAATTGGAAACCGTGATGTCGTAGGTCCTATCATGAACAGCAGATGTGGAAGTGATGATTGTGAATACCCGACCATATCCTGGATCGGGTACTTCCGTGGTGCTTCCAACACGAGCTTGGAGCATTCTTGCGGACTCCACTTTGCCAAAGTGTTCAGCGGTTGGAGGGAAACGCCGAACGAGCTTCCATCTCGTTTGGTTGGCCACAAGTCAGGATTTGCCGGGGGGACCCGGGAGGACGCAGAAGTAGTAGCACATGCATGGTTGGGTTGTCTCGCAAGGGAAAAGCCTGCCTCCTCCAGCATTTCAATCTCCTGAAATCTGAGATGTGTTCCCACCTTCACGGGCCAAATGGTTGGAGGAGATGGCTTCATCACTACGGAAGGACGCACAGTTCCATGCACACATCTGGCACAATCATCTGCGCAGAACCAGAACTTGTGGTTCTTGGCTTCTGGTTGACCGTATGGACGCATCAAACCCGTGAAAGTCGGAGCAGGAGTTCGGGCACCACCTCTGGATATAGATGAAGTGCACTTCTCGAAATTAGTTGCCCTGATCGTTGTACATTTCACACGAGACCCTACACTTGTGCGTTCTATGTGCCAAACGTGGTCGGGGCATGCGGACTCAAGCACATCAAGGGGGTTGTTTCTCTCTTGCACCATTTCAGTGGCACTGTTTGATGCTGGAGCTTGCCGTCGTGTTGGAGGTTCCTTCACAATGGAGGTTCCGGACATGGAGCTGTCATGCAGGGGAACACGAGGCTTCGAGAAGTTATCACGGTCTGCCATGTGCGAATCAAAATCCGAACCAGGTGGAGTGTTCAATTTCCTCTTACAGGAGCCGAATCTCTCCTCCCCTTCAAGATGTGGAACTCTAGAAACAAGTGGCGTTCCCTGGGCATACATGCTCACCGCCCGTGCTATCTTGATTGGATCCCCAGATCTGTTTGCAGCACGCAACATCAACTCCCATTTGTCCGGACCCTTGCCACCAACCCCACCTTGCAAGAAATCACGGTATCGGTTTGTTGTTGCAGGCACGTCAAATCATCTGTTATCCCGACCTCGTTTCCCAGACTGCTGCAACCATGCGTTGTGCACAGTTTCTGCCAAATTGCAAGATGGCATGTCCGCCATTTCCTCAATGGACATGTTCTGCAAAGTGGAGAACCACACTTCAAAAGAGTGAACAGAAAACAACATAAAGAAAGCGAGGACACAATAAAATGGAAAGTAAATGTATGAATAAAGCAAGAAATATAAGCCTCGTACCACTGGCATGGCTGCTCCCCACTGTCTATACCGGAAGTGCCAAAACGCCAACCAATCTTATGCTCTCATACTCTCAAGTGATGCAGCTCCAGAAGAGAACCACCAGGCACGAATTGTCTGGAACAAAGTGTCCGCCTCCTTCATTGTTCTAGCATCTTTGTACTCTTTGCACAATTTACGGTGCTGAGTCTGCATCTCTGGTTTGATGTCCGACTTTGTATGTTTTTCCAGAGATTGTTTCCAATGGAATAGACATGTACGCTCTCTTCCTCGCATTGGCACTTTTGGGTCGCCTGATCCGAAGACAATACGAATAGCATTGAAATTTGCTTGAGCACTATCCGCCATGAAACCTGCGAAATTTGGAGATGGCTGTTAGAGGACTGTCTGGGACTTAGACACTTATACGGGATCTGTGGGGTACCCTTAATTTTTGCACAGACTGAGACCAACAGGAGCCTTAGGGGTGACAGCAGCGCACTTTAGAGAGGGGTTACACAGCCCGACACAGCCCATCACAGCCGACACAGCCCGTCACAGTCCGACACAGCCGACACAGCCAGACACAGCCAACACAGCTCGTCACAGTCCGACACAGCCGGTCATAGCCAACACAGCCGTCAGCCAGTCACAGACACAGTCGACATAGCCCAACACAGTCGCACAGCCAGTCACAGCTTGACACAGCTGTCACGACCATAAGGAACGGATAGCAGGATAGGGAACGACTGTGGGGAACAACATCTGCGAATGGAACATGTTAGTCACGGATGACGGTTAGTGAGGGAAACAGTTAGAACAACGGGTAGGAAGATAAAGCCAGGAGCGAGGACGGGAGAAGGGCACTTCTTGGGGAATTCAGGGAGAAGGGGGGGAGATCAGGAGAGGGACTTCGGACATCAGGAAGAAAGAGGGAGAGCGCATCTCTGAGCGGAAGGAGGGAGAGCACAGAGTAGGAGGAGGGCGATCTGTTGATGCTTAATGAATGCAAGCAGTAGAGTTGTAATGTAGAGCAGATTAGAGCCTCCATGGCTTCAGCCTGATACTGATAGATATTAATCTGATACATACTCATACTCACACTGTGTAGAGAGATCTGAGTGAAGCTGTGGAATAAATGGATGAGTTGATGGAATCCGATAGATTGCTGAAGCAAACTGATACTTAAAACCAACAGTAAGGTAACTAGCTAACATGAATGCGGGAAGGAAAACAAATAGGAAACACCCCCATGATACACTAGCTGTAGGTCATGACTGATTGTTCTGAGCGGGCTGAGTACTTAGAGATTTCCAACTCTTCTATCTTGGAGTGGATAGCGAAGGGATGGGTGAGTAAAAGCCGCGCGACATTTGGCGACCATACTGGGGAACTGGGTCATGAACAACCAGATGTGACAGGCATCTGGTGGGATCATGGTGGTTGGAGAATTAAAGAATTTGATGTGATCAAATTCCTTGTGAAACTGAGAAGGAAAGATTGTCCAAACGATTCTTTCAAAGGTTCTTGGAATTGCCAGACGGTTGTAAAGAAAACATTCTTAAGAGAGTGCATGATGCTGACCCTGAATGGGGTCTGGAGAAAGGAGTGATAAAGATTTATCAGGTGGCCTGTAGAGGAAGAGCACGTTGGTTACCAACACTGGTTTATGTGATAGCATTGCTATCCATTAAGCGAGTAGAGTTTGAAGGCTGGGAAGAAAGAAAGGTGAATTTATACTCATATGCATGAAGAGCTTGTACTGGTAAAGAATTGGATTCCAAAGGATATTTTGTGGATCAAACTCACACCAAGAACAACTTTCCAGACTTGTTTGCCATATGGTTTATGGTAACGGAGACTTCTAGTATAGCCAAGGGTGCATGAAGCTTGAAAGAAACCCAGGCATATACGAGAGATATTACAGAAGAGAGTTTTGGTTATTGCCACATTAAAAGAAATGAAAGACATGGGACATGAGTGATGAAAGAGAAGCTAGACGCCAGAGATATTCAGCAAAAAGAGAAAGCTATCTGAAAGCTAATTATCCATATCTTTGGGAGAGAGGAATAGACATAGGGGAATCATCTGGACCTCTCACACCATTAAGATCAAAGAGTACATCACCCATACCGGAAGAACTAGAGTTGGATGCCACTCCTTCTTTTTCTTTGCAAGAAAGATTAAGGGAATTGGTACGGGAAGAAGATCAATCACGAGGTGAAAGATCTGAGGTACATCCCTGGATAAAAGATTTGACAGAAATCTTTGATAAGAGTTGGCATGGAACACCAAAAGCAGGAACTCCAGTTTCTGAAGCGGAAGGTGAAGAAGGAGGAGAGGATGTGGCAGAGCCAACGGAGAGTTCAGACTCTCCAACACCATTGCAGTTGAGTTACATGAGTGAAGAAGAAACCAAGGGCAGAACTTGGAGGATGAAAACAGAGAGAAGAAATTGGAAGAGGAAGAGTATGAAGAAGTACCCAACAGCTGAGGGTTGAGACTACAACCAGGACATCCCAACCCGTTGGACCTGGATCAAGTGGAGCACTTGGATCACAGGCCAACGAAGGTGTCGGCTCAGGGGGATCAGGCGGGCTGCCTGGATCTGGCTCTGGGGGGACAGGGATGTGGGAAGTAGTGCAACTGAAGCTCGGAATATTGTGAATATCTGGGGCAGTAGCAGGGAGTGCTCAAGGGCCACCACTTGGTGAAGATCCACCACAACAACAACAGGTCCTGAAGGACCAGCACCAGCAAGGGTGCCAGCACCTGTCAGTGGGCAGAAGGTAGGGCCACAGATGGCGTTACAACCAACACGGGCAAAACCACTTTTCCAATATATTCAGGAAAGGGGATCCAATGTACACATTAGCCAATTGAGAGCACATGTGTATAGTGAACAATGAGAATGGCGATGATGCCAAGATGAGATTGTTTCCTTGTTCACTTATCAAGAAAGCAAGTGAATGGTATGCAAGATTCCCTGATAATCATTTCCTAACCTGGAATGGCTTGAATAACATTCCGAAATAGGTTCAGGACAAGTAAAACTGAGGATGAAGTGTATGGAAGTTTACAACAGTTAAAGCAAAAGAAGCATGAAACTGTTGAGGAGTATATGGAAAAGATGGAATTGATGATGAAAAAGCTGGCTGCAGTACCAGCACCAGGTTTACAGAAGACTTGGTTTGTGAGTGGACTAAGACCAGAGTTGCAAAAGAAAGTGGATATGTTACCCCATAATACAGTGGAGGAGGCATTTGAAACTGCAAACAGAATTGAGCAATTGGGAATGCTCAGGAGAGAGAAAAGGGATGATGAGGACTCTGAGGATGAGTCAGATGAAGAAGAAGAGCAAGAACTAAAAGGAAGAGTAAGAGAAAGGAGAAGTTGAAGAGGGATAACTATGAGAAAAGATTGGAAGAAATCTTGAAGAAGTATGCCACAGAGGCTGCAACACATTGGAGGAAGGGTGTATGGTGTGCAAAGTGCCAGAATGAAGGCCATACCACCACAGAATGCCACATGAAGGAGAAACACTGTACTATCTGTAAAATGGATAACCATTCTACTGAGAATTGTTACTACAACAGAAGGACAGTTGCAAGAGAACCTAGGCAAGTAAGGGTGCATCAGGTGCAGCCCCAGCCAAGAAGAAACAATGATCAGGACCACTATGGTAGGTCTGGTGGTTATAACAATGGCATGGAAGGGAGAGGTAATTCAAGAGGGAATTACCAAGGAAATTCCAGAGGCAACTATCAGGGTAATCCAAGGGGGAATTACCAGCCCGGGAATCAGGATTACAGAAATAATCCAAGAGCAGACCAAGGGCGAGGACCCAATGGTGAAGAACTATGTTACTATTGTAATCAGCCAGGACATCGCAAGGCAGCCTGTTCATTCTGGATTAGACACCAGAATGAGATGAGAGCTCCTGTGAATGAGGGCCCAGTGGTGGCAGCTCACATGGTTAGGCCATGTGTTGTACCAGAAGTAAGTACAATGATAGTAACAAGAAGCAAAGCCAAACTAATACCTCCAGTAGTTGAGGAAGAGGATGATAATGAAGGTGGCAGTGATATGCCTGAAGATGATGAGGCTTGGAGAGATGAGAAGGAACTGCACAAGGAAGTGGCAGATACCATAAGGGAAATGCAGAAGAGTACTGATATTCCTGTGGCAGATTCCTCTGATTCTGATGGAGAAGAAGAAGTGAGTGAGGATGAAAGGAAGAAAGAAGATGCAGACATGCAGAGTAATGAAGGGACTTTGGCTGAAGTAATATGCCAGACCAAAGCAGAGATTACCATTGGACAGCTATTGGCTGTGGCACCTTATTGTAGACACAGGCTGTATCAAGCAATCAATCGAATTGCCCAGGAGACAGGAAACACAGACCTGAACAGCAAGGTGACCAGTTATAATGTGAAGCCGGAAGGGCGAGAAACAGTCATGGACTTTGATGATTCTATGCCAGTAATCCAATTGAGAATTGGAAGCACAGAACTAACTGATGTACTGATAGATGGAGGCTCTGGAGTAAATATCATGACAGACCAATTAAGAAAGAAGCTTGGTCTAAGTAACATGAAACCAGCCCCATTTACAGTAACAATGGCAGATCAAAGAAGTGTACAGCCATTGGGATTAATAAGAGGAGTTAAGATACAGATACAAAAGATGATCTTTATGATCACAGTAACTGTGTTGAAGATGGATGAAGTCATGGAGGCTTACTCCTTATTATTGGGACGTCCGTGGCTGAAACAGGCCAGGGTATTCCATGACTGGAATTCTCAGTTACTAACCGTGCATAATGGGATGCAGAGATACAAATTACCACAAAGAAATCTAGTAGATTACCTGCTACGAGAAGACCTCGAGGGGTCAGAGAGTATGACTGGAGAGGAGGACTGGATGAGGAGCAGGAAGCTACCCTGTTTGCTGCACACCCAGAGTGGGAGCAGGTTGCAGAGATGCGGCTGGAAGGCCTAAGTTGTTTAAAGGTATCTGCTGTGGTGTAGTGTCAGCAACACCAATTGAAGAGGAAACCAGCAGTTACCCATCACATTTCTATGAAGAAAAAGAAGGAGAAATGGAAATCCTAGAGGAACCAGCCACTGTGAGTTTACAGGATGAAGTGGTGACTGGTTGGACAATCACAGCTGATGAGCAAGTGAGGGAAGTGAATGTGGGAACTAAAGAGGAACCGAGGATGGTGGGTAGGAGCTGATTTGGAGCCAGAATTCTTTGAAGAAGCTAAGAGTTTGTTCATCAAATACAGAGATGTATTTGCTTGGAGCTATGAGGATCTAAAAGGGATACCACCTGAAATCTGTCAGCATAAGATTGAACTGGAACCAGGGTCAGTACCAATCAAGCAGGCAAGGTACAGAATGAATCCCAACTACGCACAGAAGGTTGGAGAAGAGATCAAGAAGTTGGCTGAGGCTAAGTTTATATACCCAATAGAGTATACAACTTGGTTGTCACCCATTGTGATAGTTCCCAAGAAGAATGGTAAACTAAGAGTTTGTGTGAACTACAAGAAGCTGAATGCTTGTACGAAGAAAGATCCTTTCCCTTTGCCATTCACAGAAGCAGTATTAGACACTGTGGCAGGCCATGAGATGTACTCATTCATGGATGGCTTCAGTGGTTATAATCAAGTGCAAGTGGCAGAAGAAGACCAAGGAAAGACAGCTTTCATCACAGACTGGGGTGCTTATGCATACAAAGTCATGCAGGTGTTCTTGGATGATTTCAATGTGTACAGCTCTAAGAATGAGCACTTGCATAAATTGGAGTTATGTTTGGCCAGATGCAGGATGAGAGGTCTGGGCCTGAATCCAGAGAAGTGTACTTTCTGTGTGAACTCAGGGGTGCTTCTGGGACACATTGTGTGTAAGAGGGGACTTCTTGTGGATCCCAGGAAAACAGAGGCCATTAAAGCCTCTCCACCACCAGTGAATGTTAAGAGTCTAAGGAGATTCCTTGGACAAACCAGCTATTACAGAAGATTTGTCAGACGGTATGCACAGATAGCAGCACCATTGAGCAAACTTCTGAAGAAAGATGCAGTGTTTGCATGGACACCTGAATGTCAACAGGCTTTTGAGGAACTTACATTGTCAGTAACAACTACACCTGTGCTGATTAATCCTCACTGGCAGGAAATATTTCATGTTCACTGTGATGCTTCTGGAGAAGCACTAGGAGCAGTGTTAGCCCAAAATGTTACAGGAAGGATAGATTCACCTGTGTACTATGCTAGCCGATTGATGAACAATGCCGAAAGAAATTATAGCACAACGGAAAGAGAAGCATTGGCAATGATCTATGCAGTGAAGAAATTCAGGCATTACCTGTTGGGCAAGAAGTTTATGTTCTATGTGGATCACCAGGCTCTGATATACCTGGTAAACAAACCTCTGATAAGCGGAAGAATAGCAAGATGGTTGATAATCTTGCACGAGTTTGAGTTCGAGGTTGTTTACAAGCCTGGGAGGCTGCATCTTGTGGCGGATCACTTGTCACGGTTATCAACAGGAGAACCAGCCACGGGAGTAGATGATCAATTACCAGATGCGAGTCTATTTGCAGTGGAGGTGCAGGGAAGTGCAGATGACTGGTTAGATTGGCAGTGGCCAATCAGATACTACCTTGCTCATGGTCAGTGCCCACCAAGTTATGGAAAGGAGCAGAGAAAGAGAATTGCTATCAAGGCTCTACCTTACACTATGGTAGGGAGCAGAATGTATAAGCTAGGACCAGATGGAGTGCTGAAGCGATGCTTATACCACCATGAAGTTAATAAAGTTTTGGAGGAAGTTCATAAAGGAGTGGCAGGAGGTCATTTTGGAGAAGAGACTACCAGCAGGAAAATACTACATGCAGGTTACTGGTGGCCTACTTTGTTCAAAGATGTACACAAGTATTGTCAGAGTTGTGATGAATGTCAGAGGCTAGGACCTTTGCAGAGATCTGGGAAGATGGCTTTGCATCCTACAATGCCTACGGAACCATTTCAGAAATGGGGACTAGACTTTGTTGGACCAATTAACCCACCAGCCAAGAATACACAGAACAGGTACATAATTACAGCCACTGATTATACTACGAAGTGGGTGGAAGCTAAAGCTTTGAGGGACAACACAGCCAAGTCCACAGCAAGGTTCCTGTATGAGAACATACTTACACGATTTGGCTGTCCTTGGAATTTATCAGTGATCAGGGAAGTCACTTCATTAATGAGACCATTGAATTATTGACTAAAGAGTTCATGATTGTGCATAGGAAGAGTACAACATATTACCCACAGGGTAATGGGCAGGCAGAGGCTACCAACAAAATACTATGTACTATCTTGGCTAAGATAGTCAATGCAAACAGAACGGATTGGGATACAAAGCTGCTGACAGCTTTGTGGTCATACAGGACTTCATATAAAGTCACCACTAAGTATACACCATTCCAATTAGTTTATGGTATGGAAGCTTTACTTCCAGTGGAATTCCTGTTACCTACCATGAGAACGGAATGGGGAAAGAGAATGGAATTGCAAGATTCCATTAAGGTCAGGAAACATGAATTATACCATGTGGAAGAAGTACGTGCTGATGCAGCTGATAATATGACCAGAATTCAGATGAAAAGAAGGAACAGTTTGATGAAGGCAAGTTAAAGACTTTTAAGACGGGAGATTTGGTTCTATGGTTGCAGAAGAAGGGAAAGATTAAAGCTTCTAAGCTTAAATCACCATGGAAATGACCTTATGTCATACAAAAGATGTATGATAACAACACCGCCATGTTACAAACCATTAACAAAGAAATGCTGGGAAGAGTCAATGCCAATAAGTTGAAGGGTACAGTGGTATCCATGACAAACCATTGCAGCATGATTTGCATGTTGAAACGCAAAAGCAGTCACGGGCTGCGCCAGTGTTACCAAAGGAGTATGGAGCACTTGTCGCTAGGCCGAGCATATATGACCAGGGCGGGCAGAACAAGCGCGACACAGCCTATCACAGCCCATCAAGGCGCGACACAACCTATCACAGCCCATCAAGGCGCAACACAGCCTGTCACAGTCCATCACGACGTGACACAGCCTATCACAGCCCATCAAGGCGCGACACACCATATCACAACCTACCACAACGTGTCACAGCCTATCACAGCTTACCACAGTGTATCACAGCCTATCACGGCGTACCACAGTATGACACAGCCTGTCACAGCTTAACACAGCCTACTAGGGTTACACAATCCATAGAATCAGTGACAGGTGGACGCAGGATAACTTCACGGAAATGGCCGGCGGAAGAAAGGACGGAAGCCAGTTTAGAAAGGGACACGTGGAAGTCAAGGCGCAACACACAGCTGAGAAGGAAGTGCAAGAACAGATGTCATCAAGAAAGAGGACAAGAATGGCCGTCAAAATACCTAATTAGCACGTCAATTCGGATGAATGGCGGGCCCATTAATGAATACGGAAAAGGGGCAACAGAACAAACGGCAAGTACAAAAAAGCGAAATTCTTGTCACATGTGTTATCCTAGTGGACAGTCCAGCAGGGAAAGTCCACTAAAGAAAATTAAATCTAAAATCCAGTCACAGCGGTTACAGCCAATCGAAAGCCAGAAAAGGGATCAAGAAATTGGAGGGAATTTAAGCGCAAGAGTCGGCGTCGTTCTAAGTAACGGGCGTCTCGACGGGACAAACCATCAATGCTATAGCTTTGAAGCTATGGAGGAACTAACAGACTATACGCTCGCAATATTACTTACGCAGTGGCATAGGGACGAAAGAACAGAGCGGATCTTTTCTCTTGATCGATGCTTGCAAGCCCCGCAGGCTTACAAGAAATTACCCATAGCTTTTTGTGGCAACCATACGTTTATGCTTTGTGCCCTGCAGGCATTTCTTCAATTGTTACAGCCAAAACATTTCTGTGGGTCTAGAATGAAGAGAGTGAGAGGAATGGAAGAAATCAGGGTGAAGAGCACCACAATCCTGCAGAAACAAACGATTGCTACTCCACAGGCGGTAAAGTTACTGAAGGAGCTGCGATTGGAAGGATTGCAAAGCAAAGATTGGACATTGCACCATAGACAGTACATGTTACAATTCTTGCAGAACTTTGAGCCAAGGACAGGAGTAACAACGGTGAAGGGAGTTGAATTAGTAATTACTCCCCTATACCTACAACAATTGTTTCGATTGCCAGCAGGTCAGGTGCATGTGGAGGAGCACAGGGCAAGACTGCAAATAGGGGACTTATTCCAAGAAGGGAGTTTATTTAAAACTCAGGGTTATGCTTGTACCAAGGCCGTGTACCCAGGGCTAAGGGAGGTAGGCCAGGTATTGAACGTTCTGTTTGCCATGAAACAGAACCAACAGTATTTGAACAGATCCTTCACAGAAGAAATACTCAAAGCCCTAAAAGGAGAAGAGGTAGAATGGGCGGACATGATGTACAACGCACTTACAGGGTACTGCCGCAAAGTCTCCTATCATAGTGTCTGGCCCAATCATTGCTAAAATAATTCTTGATTCTGGCATACTTGATTCTCGAGAAAGAAAAGAGATGGGAGTGTTTGAGCCAGAAACCACTGCAATGGAAGAGCAAGGCTCTTCACACAGTGAGGGTGGACTGGCAGGGCAACCCGAGACTAAGAGACAGAGGCGGGGAAAAACTGTAGTGGCGGATCCACTGGCTTCACGGAATCCGCATGATAATGTTTCCCAAGCTCTTGTGCTGGAAGGGGCACAGCAGCACAGAGAACTGCTATTACTGGAAGCAGGACCTTCAGAGAGGGAAGAGGAAGTTACTTCAGTATCACAGCCATCACAGCTAGATGATCGGCTTGTCACAGAGTTACCACAAGTTGTCCATGCAGTTCCACCAGAAATAATTGATTTGGAAAAAGAAGGGTTAGATATTCCCACTACAGAACAGGTGGTGGCAGAAATTGAGAAGGGGGACCTTCTCTATGAATATTCTGGTATGGTCAAGGACACAGTGATTCCGGAGGTGCAACAATTGTCCAAGGGAAACCCTGCGGTGCATATAATACACACACCTGTGACGGAGGTACCACAGGTAGAATGTCAAGACACTGCAGCACCGGTGACGGATGAAGTGGTTCAGGAAGAAAATCTGGTGGGGCAATGGCCTGAGTGGTTCGTAAGGCATCACACTGTTGAGGATCAGGGAGAACAGCAGCAAGCTCACCAAGATGACCCTCAACAGGCCATGCTTATGAGTTCCATAAGCAGGGCACTTAATCTGTTGGGTACTTATGTCAAATCCCATGTTCCCACTACTCAATTGGCAGCTTTGAGGGAGGAACTCAGGAAGGAGTTTGAGGCTCGACTTGCCACAGAGTGTGCAAACAAGGTCGATGAAGAGGTCACTCTCAAGATGCAGCAAGACTTGGAGAGTACAGAAGCGGCTTTGCAGTTGGCCAAGGAACAATTGATTGAGGCAGGCCTCGCGCAAGACCAGTTGCACGAAGCACATAAGCAACAGCTATACCAAATGCAGGTGAAGCATGAAAGCAAGTTGCAACAAGTGAATGCACTACATACGGAGTTGCAGACAGTGCATGACAGGATGGCCATCCAATGTGCTACACTCACAACTATGCTTGACCAATCTACAATAGAAATAAACAGTCAAGCGGAAAGATGTACGAAGGCAGAGGCAGAGAATGTTGAGCAAGTGAAACTCATTGTCGATATGAAGAATACAATCTGTCGCAATGAGGATACTTTCAAGCAATACAGGCAGGTTGAAGCTGACCAAGAGAGGCACATCCTGGAGTTGCAACAAACGGTCATGGCTAATAGAAATGAAATCTCTGTCATTAACAAGGCTTGGAAGGAAGCCAATAATCTGCTTGCTGCCTATGCGAATTTGGTTGAACCTCATGCAAAGCGCATGGAGGCTTTACAACAGCAATTAGAGATATACAAACTCAGAGAGGAGCAAACTCTCAGAGGTACCACAAGCAACTTGGTGGATAAACACCTTATGCAGGTCTGGTTAGCACAAGGGCCAGTGGAGGGCAAAGCACCACGAAAGCTCACCCAAAGCGAGATGAATGAGCTCAGACTGCAAGTGCAGAACATTGCCACAATTACTATAGACAATGTCTATAGTAGGATAGCGGAGTTATAGGAGGATGTAGACGGCCTGCAGACTCAAGTGGAGGACCTCACTTCAAATATCGACAAGAGAGTCTATGTACCTGAGGAACAGCTAATGGCTTCTTATTTAAAAGCGAGAACTTTGGCTTTTCAGTCTTCTTCACAGGAGGTGCAGGAGATGCAAATGGTACAAGAGCCAGTGCCACCAACACCACAACAAGTCATTGTGCCAGTAGCTGACCCTGTTGTTACTACAGCCACACCACAGCCACCACAGCCTGAGGTATGGGGAAATGCTATTTTTAACCCACCTAAAACTCCAGCTGCAAGGGAGTACAGTAGGGCTATGATTATGCCCTTCAACCAAATTCCCATTGTGTTGGATTTGGCTTGGAAAGAATTTAGTCCTCCGCAGTCATTGGCACATTACTATCAAATCATGCGCATTTGGCTGCCAGTGGCAACTAGAACTAAGGTTCTTCCAAACAATCGACCCATTGAGGATCATCACTTTGCGCAGTACTGGCATGAGGCAAGTACCATGTTGAAGGAATTAATTGCCTTCCAAGTTGTACATGGATTCATTTATACCAAGACCAAGGAGGTAGCAAGTATTGTCATGGGCTGTGGGTTATACTACGCTGCTTGTTTTCTGGTATGTTATCACATTGAGCAGCACAAGATGCAATCGCGCATTCTGAGTTATTCCAGTGGGGATCATTGGGTCTTACCTTCAGTGCCACCTCATATGTACCTATATGAGGCAAAAGTTATGATGCAAAAGGATTCTCAAATTCGTTCATAGTTTCATGCGGCCTGGAACAATTTGTCAACACAGAAATTCGGCCCTGACGATATTTTCTTTAAGGGACATGAGGGATGGAAATACTTGCACAATTCACAAGTCATTGGTACCCCACTCACCTGGATAGACAAGGAGCTCAGGGTCTTAGAACATGTGGTTGCAGAATTGTTGGGTGTTCTTTCCCATCATGAGGCCCAGCTCGCACTCCTCATTGGCATCTTTCCAGCACTCATCCCAGGTATCACTGATCTATGGAGACACTAATGTGCTTTTCCCATTTATATCCGTCAGTGACACATAAAAAACTTGTGCACCAAGTCTGTATCCATGCACGAAATCACTCTCCAATTTTGTTATGTCATGGGAAAGAGGTGGACGCACAACATGCATAGATATCATCCGGCACAGAGGGATGTCCAGACGCCCTCCAGATACGAGCATGTCCCTTATAACCTCCTGAGGGTTTACCTTCTGGAATGACATGAGTTGTTTCACCTTGTCAAGGTAGTGCACTTTAGATTCATCTGCTTCATCGTTATTCTCTGAGCTTTTTCCAGACTCGTCCCCATCTCCAGATCCTTTCCCCTCTGATCCTGTAGGCTTGGACCTCAAAGTTTTCTGCACGATGCCATTCAAATCTGACTGAGTAATGTGCATATAGAACGGCGGTAACGACCATCACTCTGTCTCGACGAAACTCACAATGAATGGTGTGAAACAAATTCAGAACCATCTACACAAACAAAGCTGATCCTGCCGAATTCAAAACAAAAGCGAGAGCGAGAGCGAACGGCGTTAACGACAATCACAAAAGACAAGGACCTGCCGGATCGGTGTTGTGTAATGACATATATGTGTAAGTGATTGGCGGCAACGACATTCAGTATAGTTTAGGGCGGACAGTAAGTGCAGATTATTCAGATTGACTCCATTGTGATTACCGTCGCAAGCATTCACGGTTTCTTGTCTATGTCGAGAGTACTTTCCAATCGATACTCTACCTGAATCTACAGTATGGTCTTCAAATCTTTGATTGGCGGTATCGCCTTTCCACTTCTCTATCTGTTCAACCTCATACAAAGAAAATGCATTGCAATACATTATGACTGAATATGCCGACCCTCACTCTCTCTTCAAACACATAGGTACATAAATCTCATGAGGAGAATCGAATGGCGTTAACGACGCTCGCAATTCAGTAGACTTCAATCACATGTTCCTGCTAAAGAAGGGAAGAGGAAGGACTGCTTGAAAGGCAATCAGACAGACTGTATGATCTGAACAACAGTGAATGACGGTACCGTCAGTCACCCACTCATTGTGCTGTAAACCCTTAACAGAGGAGTAGAAAGCAAATCACCGTTGTTTCATGGTGATGGTCGGTAGCGACAATCCCTTTCTGGGACATTCCACTCAATATCTACGCAGATCTTCAACAATGAAATGTAAGTTAGAGAAAACTTATTGGCGCCTTCTTAGGTTTTGAAATTGGATCCCCTTCTGCAACTGTCCTCTTCCCTCTCACATCTGCTGGAATTTATGTCTGCTCTAGGGTTTCTGGACCTTCTCCCGGTTCAGCGTTCCTCGTACTTCCACCTCCTTCAGTTTCCCTGCGAGTCATCTCTGCATCCACAGGCTGGTTTCCAACGTGCACTGTTATTGCCGACTGTGTCACAGCCGCTGCCTCAGTCTCGGTTTGCTCTTGTGAATCAGTCTCCGCGTTCACCTGCTGCCTTGGCCCCGTGTTCTCCAACAAACGACGCCTCGTCATTTGCTCTCTTGCTCTGCGTCTCTCTCTAAGGGAAGTAAAATAAAGAGACTTTCTTCTCTTTCGTATTGTAGAAGGAACCCTCTCCAGCTTGACTACCACTCTCCCTCTAAGCGCGAAAAGTAGAAAAACGAAGTGACTCCCGATTTCTTGCGGGATTGCGTGCGTTGTTGCTTGTCTCTAGAAGCATCGGATTCCCTCTCGCGTGACCGTTACACATAGTCGTTCCCTTAGTGCACATGCTAGCAATTAGTGTACAGCTGTTTGTATTCAGTTATCGATGTCTGACGTGTGTCGCCCAAAATAAACGGCGTGTTCTTTATTAGAACGGTTCCAATATTTAAAAATAACAGCGAATCCCAGAAATCTTGGCGCACAGTCTTAGACAAATATATGTAAATGAACGAGAGTTTGATGACAAATTTTGGGATATTATACACGGTCATCCTTGTTAGCCAACCCCACGTTCGTTTCACATTTTGAACTTTCCAGGTGCGCATGATCATTGGTAGTAGTATAAAGATACATTTACTTAATCTGCAATCCCACCCTCAGATCCTGTGGCATGCTTCCAGGAAGTCGGCTTGTTATTGTGTTTATTGATGAGGTTCTGATTAACGGTTTAACAGCTGCCGACATTGCTCCTAGGGATACTCTGACCACTGGGCCCACAAGAAAAGTAATTAAAATGGACGGCTGCATATCTGGAATGAATAACAGAATATGCACAGTCGTTGTCTGAGCTTCCTCCGCCATATTCTCTGTTTATTCTTCAACTGTGTTCTGGAGACATCAGTAAACCGATTTACACTGAAGGTCTGCGATAGCAAGGTATCAACGTACGCGAGGAAGGAAGATGGCTTCCTCTGAAGCGGAGTTCTTCTTTGACGACAAACCAGTGCCGTTCTCCCAGGAAGTCCTTGACAATGGATTTGCAATTGTTTTGGAACATGTCTTGGCTACCCATTTTCAGCTTCAGAATGGCCCCATCTTTTTGGAGAAAGAGGTGTACGATTTGAAAGGGAAGTTGTTGAAATACTCTTTCCAAAACCGTGATGAGACGGCTCATGTCAGCCAGTGGAGAGTGCGCCCTGGTCGATACAGAGTACTTGGAGAGCCTCGGCGAAAGTCCCTTGGGTCATATGTGACGCTCGGGACTGCTGCTTCGGTCGTTGAAGACAAGAGGGAGGTGGTGCTGAAAAAAGAACAAACGTCCTCCACTCCAATCGTTGAGCTTTTGGATTCGTCCGATGATGACATAAGTGAAATTCCAAATCCAGTCCTTTCTACTGTGGTTGGAGAAGCTGATGAAGAAGAGATTTGCAGTGTCATTCCAAAATTACGGGCGATGGGAGGAATGGTTGGATTCAAAAGTAAGTTGCGAGGAATTGATTGGGAATCTTTGAAGCAGATGCCTGTGAAGTTCTTGCCAGAGACTTTTGATGGCGATATCCTATTCGAGCTGCCTCCTCCTCCTCGAGTTGGAGGTGTAACAATCATGATGCATGGAATGGACAAGAAACACGACGGGCACCCGTGGTGCAGAACAAAAACATCCAATATTCAGAATGATGACAAACTTGTTTTCAGGAGAACAGTTTGCAATGGACACCTTAGGTGTGATAATTTGAATTGAAGACACTTTCTTTAGTCTAGGGTTCATAATCAAAGCGAATGGGAGGGTCTGGCGGAAAATCCATTTCAGCCTGGGACTGCCCCACCACCGGCAAACACTTTTGTCTGCAAATTCTGCAAACTTGTGTCATCCTGCTTGGCGCTCTGCGGAGCAAGAATGTACTATGTTGTCCACCGTTTGAAAACAATGACAAGAGCTTGTGTGCATTTCGGATTCCATAACCATCCTGTCTCGAAGGGGGATTACAGGGATAGTATTGAGACAGATTAAACAGGAGTTCGGGAGAAACCCATCCGCAACAACATCTGCAATTGCTCTTGGCGCAAGCAAGTCCTTCTTGGAAAGCCATATTTTGAGCGAAGGGGATTCTGTGGGGACTAAACTTGACGGTGCAGCATTGGACCTGGTCATGGATCATTTCTCCACTTTGAGTTCACCTAACATTCGGCATCAAATCAATGCATTAAGAATGGGCTCTGGTATCAGAGGCTACATAGACAACATTTTGGAGTTGAAACGAGTGAGCAAGTACGATTACATCCAGGACAATGTATTCCCAGGTCAAGGTGCCATCAAAGTTTTTCTTTTCAAAATGTCGACTGTTGGGGAGGGCAGTGGGGTTAGCCTCGTGAAGCAGATGCAGAAGACTGGGGACTTGCAGAACTGTTTTCTTATGTTTGATCATGTGAAACGAGTGAAGGATTGGACGACAATGGCTTGTCATGTCTACGATCCAATGTACCAACGAGTTATGACAATTGCAGTTTGTGACATGCAATCCAAGGATACGGAATCCCAGAAGCTCATGTGGAATTCCCTGATACGTGTCATGGGCTGCCATTGTCACGCGGCTTTTACTCACCCATCCCTTCGCTATCCGAGGCGGAAACTCCAAGATAGAAGAGTTGGAAATCTCTAAGTACTCAGCCCGCTCAGAATAATCAGTCATGACCTACAGCTAGTGTATCATGGGGGTGTTTCCTATTTGTTTTCCTTCCCGCATTCATGTTAGCTAGTTACCTTACTGTTGATAATTAAGTATCAGTTTGCTTCAGCAATCTATCGGATTCCATCAACTCATCCATTTATTCCACAGCTTCACTCAGATCTCTCTACACAGTGTGAGTATGAAGTATGTATCAGATTAATATCTATCGAGTATCAGGCTGAAGCCATGGAGTCTCTAATCTGCTCTACATTACAACTCTACTGCTTGCATTCATTAAGCATCAACAGATCGCCCTCCTCCTACTCTGTGCTCTCCCTCCTTCCGCTCAGAGATGCGCTCTCTCCTCCTTTCCTCCCGTGATGTCCGAAGTCCCCTCTCCCAGTGATCTCCCCCCCCTTCTCCCAGAATTCCCCAAGAAGTGCCCTTCTCCCGTCCTCGCTCCTGGCTTTATCTTCCTACCCGTTGTTCTAACCGTTTCCCTCACTAACCGTCATCCGTGTACTAACATGTTTCATTCGCAGATGTTGTTCCCCACAGTCGTTCCCTGTCCTGCTATCCGTTCCTTATGGTCGTGACAGCTGTGTCAAGCTGTGACTGGCTATGACGGCTGTGTTGGCTGTGACGAGCTGTGTTGGCTGTGTCTGGCTGTGTCGGACTGTGACGGGCTGTGTTGGCTGTGATGGGCTGTGTCGGGCTGTGACGAGCTGTGTTGGCTGTGACGGGCTGTGTAACCCCCCTCTAAAGTGCGCTGCTGTCACCCCTAAGGCTCCTGTTGGTCTCAGTCTGTGCAAAAATTAAGGGTACCCCACCGATCCCGTATAAGTGTCTAAGTCCCAGACAGTCCTCTAACATTACCCCTTCCCCTCTCAAAAAACCGTGTCCTCACGGTTTACTGATTGGGATTAGCAAACCTTTGTGAGCGAGCATCTTTTTGACGTTGAGAGTTTCGTGAAGGACTCTGTGTACGAGCCCGAGGTCTGTCACTGGTTGACGGAGATGATTGAACACTACCTGGATATGTGAGGCCCTCTGGAGGCTGATATCGAGGTAATCTTTCAGGCATAGGAGACCCCCGTCGCTTCTTCTCTGCCATCTGAATTGCATAGTCTTCTCCCATGTCAAAAGAGTCCGCTGAAGAAACAGTTGTATCAGAATCCTCATCGTCTCTCAGGTGTTTTAACTATCGAACTTTTTGTGGAATCCTCTGGGGCATACAATGTTGTCCTACCATGTCTGGAAGTTTAAATTTTAAAACTTGCTGTAAACGCTGAATGGCAAAATTGGCAACCACCGATTGCTGGCATGGATGGGATACATCCAGAAACACCATGCAAAAGACAAAGACAAGCATGTTGCTGTGGAGGCAATGGTTTTGGATCCAGGAAACGACATCGCTAGGCTTCTTATAGCTATGCACGACGTGAACAAGTAAGTCATCCTAGAGATTTCATTCCCTCTGTAGTGTCTTGTTAATCCCAAAAAAACAGTGTTAAGGAATGCAATGTTTCCAATGTTTTTGCAGATCGACAGAGAAATCGCATGTGACAACAAGCTTGGTCCACACATTATTCCGAATTCAGAGGATTGGTCTGATGAAGCTGGATGATTTTCGGACAGTACTCCCCCCAAATATAATCAAGAAGTGTGAAACAGGAAGAGCTGCAGGCACTTGGTATTCTTTGACTCGAGAGGCGTTTCTGGAGTACATGTATGCGGTAAGCCCGAGTCTATACTCAGTTTACTTTTCGAATACATGTTTGTAGTCCCTTCGGTGCTAATCACTATTTGAATCAATGCAGCAAGAACTAGCAGAGGCAGCTGAGAAGGGAAAATCCAAATATTACCGCACTACACCAGAGGAACTAAGGACATCAAAGGGTGTGGAAGCAGCAATAAAAAAGGAGTTTGAAATGCGAAGAACCAAATTGATGTCCGCCTTCGGAAAGCAGCTTAGAATAGTAGATCCTGGACTTGGTTCTGAGTTCCTTCAGCAGATCAAATCTCACTATGACAAGCATGTGCATCCGGAGATGCAGCAGGAGAAATTGCACCGGCTGGCCATATCCATGGTCGACCCACAAACAAAAATAAGGTGGTTGGAGATATGGAACTCAGATCAGACAGTATAGGACTTGAATCAGTTCCCAAAGAGCACCATACAGCCTGGCACAAAGGTGGAAGGAATCAGTGATTTGGTGTTTGATAACTGGCTCCACAAGGCTACATTTTGGAGTCAGGTGTGTATTCAAATAAGCCGTTTTCTTTTCTTCAATTATGTGATGAGTATCTTACTTGCAATACTGACAAATATACAATTTGCAGCTCGAAAAGCGCGCCATCATTGTGCTGGATCAGACTTTGAAGGACTTGAACATTTCGATTGTTTCCCCTCCCCAAATGTCATTGGAGGCATACATAAGGAAGTGGAGAGGTCTCACCTGGAGATACTGTTTTTTCCGGGAGTTCTCCAAAGATGGTAACATTTTACGGTCCAACGACTTTGACAGTCAGGTTGGAGGAGAGTGGGCCATGATGCGAGTTGTGTACAGGTGCAATATCGTACTGGAAACTCTACTGCACTTTTTGGGAAATAATTTGGCTTAGTAAGGATTGAATCATAGATCCAAATTGAATGTCGTTGACGACATTCACTTCTTTGTCTGAGTCATTCTTAAGCGAGAATTTGAATTCACCTGGATTAGGAGCTTAGGGTGTAATTATAGTGTCCTTGATTAGAATTGATAATGTCCCTGAATGGCGTTGACGACATTCACATCCAGAGTTGTTGAGAGGTCCTCAGAGTTATGTAAGTTTATGTAATGTCCATAGAGTTTACAGCGAGGGTTCCTCACTTTAGTTTGCTGAATGTCAATGCAGACATTCAGTTGTTCTGCATTGCTTTTGCCTCTTGCGAGAAATCTTGAGGCTTGATTAGCTGTGTTATCAGAGATCCAAAGTGAATGTCGTTGACGACATTCACTTCTATGTCTGTGTCATTCATCAACGACAATTTGAATTTATATGGATTGGGAGCTAAGGGTGTATTAATTGGTTCCTTGTTCGTAATTCTGTGAATGGCGTTGACGCCATTCACATCCAGTGTTATTATGAGGTCCTCAGTGTTATGTTCATTATGAATGTCCATTGAGTTTTTGGGGAGGGTTCCTTACTCGAGTTTCTGATTTCCATCCAATGATTTTGCCTCTTTTGAGAAATCAATAGGCTTGATTAGCAGTGTATTCACAAATCCAAAGTGAATGTCTTTGACGACATTCACTTCTATGTCTGTGTCATTCCAAAGCGAGAGTTTGCATTCACGTGGATTAGGGTGTATTCACAATATCATTGAATGGAATGTTTTGAATGGCGTTGACGACATTCACATCCGGAGCTGTCGCGTGGTCCTGAAAGGTCCTTAGAGCAGTTCTCAGAGCCATTTCATTCCATGTTTTTTTCATTTTTTGCTACTTGCATCTGTCTCACTTCGCGCTTTGGTGGGTTGGGATTTATCTCCTGTTTAACAAGTACATGAAATATGTGCTTATGGAAGGAAATCACCTGAGCGGTATTCCAGACTATCTTGACATGTGGTCGGACCCTACAAACGATCCAACCATGTCTTTAGCAGGGATATTGAAGGACTGGAGTCCTTCTCACTTCAGAGATTGTGGCTGATACCTTGACTGCCCACCGGAGCACACGACCTTTCAAGAACAACATATGAAATATTTGAACAATAATGCTGAGATGTTGGCGCCTCTGACTGTCGAAGAGTACCAAAGAAACATAGCAACATTGGCTGCCAAGGAGCCTGATGCTCAGGGAACGCCGCAGAAGGGAAAGAAGGCGGGCCGCAAACCAAAAGACAAGGCTCTTGATGTCATAGCCATCTCACCAACAAAGCCAAAGGACAAAGACAAGTCCAAAGAGAAGGAAAATGACAAGGGGAAGGAGAAAAAAAATGAGATGGAGAGTGGGCAGGACTTCACTGCTGGAAGATATACCCGCACAGTTCAGTGCGTGTTCGATGCCAAGCCACACCCTTCCCGTTCTGATTCCGCATGAGAGATTAAAATTGTCAATGAGGGTTGGCTGTCGATGATGCAGAGTCGAAAGAGAGGATACACTGGGGTGCCTTCGCCTACCTGGGACAACATAATCTCATTCCTCAATCTAGTGAGAATTCCAATTTCTTTCTTTTTTCTCTGAAAGTTTCATTGGCAGTATTTCAGTCTGGTTCTTTGAAAACATTCTTTCCATCATTCTTAAAAAAAACATGTATGTTGCAGGTGAGCACAGGTCCCACCTTCGTGTGCGGTGTGCAGAAAACATATGCGGCTGACATTGTCATTCTCGACATCCCGGATGGCCAGGCTGTGCTAGAAGTTCTTCCAAAGGGCAAGACGCCAGGCTGGAACAAATTCGAGGACAACTACTGGAGTTGGGTGTTCAGTTTCTGTATGCATGGACACTTCTGCTTTTTCAGTCATGTGACAAAGATAGTCGTCGGGCATTGGCATCATACCTGAAGTCTTCAGGGTTTGAAGTTTTGCGCACATGGAATTGTGTGAACAGCCTCTACCTTGTGAAAGGGGGTTTCCCTGGTCAGCTGGTATGCCGTCTCCCTTCTGCTTGTGCTTTCATGATGATTTTCATCCACGTTCCAAACGTAATTCCAACGAATTCAACAGCGAGGCTGACAGTAGCCACTCCGACCCCAAAAATTCACTGGGAGGGCGGGATTCCTGGTCATTCATATCATGAAAGCACCATGGGTTTGATATTCATCACCATACTTGTAGATTGTAATCTCATTTCAAAAACCCGGATTGCAGATAAATCTCCAGAGCCAAGCATATAGTACTTAAAATTGAAATTGAAACATTAAGACATACATGTCTTAAGCATATTCCAGCCAACCCATACTGGTACATCTGGATCCGGTATTTCTATTGCAGGCCAGCGGAGACGCAAAGCAAGCACAATATAGGGAGTATATGGCACAGGGCCACCTCGAATTGGCAACTCTCAAGACACCCCTCAACTATGGATGGGGTATCCAGCACTTGAGCAAGTAGCGATTGATTCGGCCCTCCCTCTCATTGAAGAAAATCGCTCCCCTTTCGAGCTCCAACACATAGGTCTCTACACCTCCAAAATTCATGAAATGAGGCACACTCAGAAGGCCTACCCGCATGTCCCTCAGTTATTTTTCCTAGCAGTGCGACCGGATGGACGTGAGGGCCAACTCTACCTACTGACGCAGCTGCCCAAAGGTACGCAAGTTAATCCAATCACTGGTCTTCCCACCTCGCCTCCTCACATTACGATTCGTTTTGACTGGGACACTGATATGCCCAAGGAACAAGCCCTTTACAGGGCGAGAAAGCGGAGCTGGACATTCCTCTTGGGAATGTCCTGTATGCGCCAATCATAGCCTACACCAAACACGGTAGCAAACACTGGTCCAGGCTCCTCAAAGTTGAGCTGCTCAGGCCAGACACTGACGGTTTAGCACTGCTACAAGGCAACAGAGCCTTCATGATGACAATGGCATCTGGAGTTTCACTGCAAGGCAAGATAGAAAAACATTCGATTTGCCCGCCTCCTCCGATCATCTCTCTCTCTCCATATGGCAAGCGAGTCTCTACTGGGTACAATTGGGAGCAAGCTGACCACCCACCTCTTCACAGAAACGTACTTCCACGGCGACGAGTTTGAGATACTAAATGTCTACAAAGCAAGTCCCGAGACAAAGTTCTGCTTTATTTACCTGGCCGCCGAAGACTCCAAGCAGCAGATGTTGGCTCAAGGGGTAAGGGTCAATCACACACTCATCAAGCCACAGGTCCGCACCCACCAAACCAGCATGACGGGCATCACCACCACACCCCAAGAAATTGTTACGGAACGCGACGCCCTCACACTGGTAGCTAAAAATCTCAACCCACTGCACTCCCAGGCTCCCACAGAATCTGCCCTCCACGACATTTTTGGTAAAGATAACGTTTCTCACATACACTTTGGCAAGATTGCCAGGTCTGAGAAGACCAAGCACACAAGCCTGGCCCTCATTACTTGCAGGAACCCCAGTATCTACACACAATGGTGTAATCGGCCACACGTATGGGTAATTGACAAGTACATCAAGTTTGAGCAGCACATCAACAACATCAACTTATTCTTGTCGGGAGCCTTGCCACCAACCCCACCCCAAACTCCTGGTATATGGTTTGTTGCTGCAGAGCACATGTCAGATCATAGGCCGTCGCCACATACAAGTCTCTTCCTCGTTTTCCAGATTGCTGCAACCATGCATTGTGCACTATCTCTGCCAGATTGCAAGAAGGCATGTCCGCCATCTCCTCAATGGACATGTTGATCTGCAGAATGGGTTGGTGCTTGGAGGTCTTTCCCCAGGCTTGAATGGGTTGTCCGTGACACCCTCCCATTTGCTCTGGTTCTGAACTCCAGGGAGAAGGAAATGCCTGCAATTCAAATTCTCGCACCTTAGGTGCCCATTGCAAACCGTTCTCCTGAATACGAGGTTGTCATGATTTTGAATATTGGATGTTTTGGACAACCAGCATGTAGCCCAGTGGTAATGGGCACATACCACGTTGGATGTGGTTGTGGGTTCAAACCACGGTCTGGTGTGTTATGAAGGTGTCCACCTTTCAGCTGGAAGGCAGTAGCCCTTGTGGTGAAGTGACACCATAAGTTACGCTTCCTTCGGGAGGCGTCATACTTTCTTTTTGGATGTTTTGTTCTACACCATGGGTGTCCATGGGCCTCGCATTAGACTTGAAATAGCTCCAACTTGCCTAGGTGGAGGCAGCTCAAAGAGGATATCCCCATCAAATGTCTCCGGCAGGAACTCAACACGTTCAATATTGAAAGTGTCCCAGTCAATTCCCCATAACTCACTCTTGAAACTGGCCATCCCTCCCATTGACTTCAGCTTTGGAATGATACTGCAGATGTCTTTAACTTCCATTTCTACAACTAACGGTGGATGCACCGCAGATGGAAATTCAAAGACGTCCTCCTCCGATGAGTCCAAGAGCTCAACAATTGGGGTGGAGGTTGTTGTCTCCATTTTCACCACCACATCCTTTTTGTCTTGAACCACCGAAGCTGCAGTTCCCTGTGTGATATGAGCCAACGGACTGCCGGCGGGGAGCTCCGAGGACCCTATATCTTCCTGGAGGAACTCTCCACTGACTAATATGCACAGTTTCATCAGGTTTTTGGAATGTGTATTTGACCAACTTCCCGTCAACACCGTACACCTCTCTCTCGAGGAAGACAGTGCCATTGTTGAGCTCAAAGCGTGTTGCTAGGACATGTTCTTGCACAACTGCAAAACCATTGTCATCCGCCTCTTTCGAGAAGAAAGAGAAGAAGGAGATGCATCGGGGAGTGCTCCTAACAAATGACCGAAGGTAATCTGTCTGTGCTTGTTTGATTATTGGCTGTGGAGAGGTTACGAAAACTAAGTGTGTTGACGCACTCAATTTTTAGGGGTGCTATTTTATTCTCCTTTCTGGCAATCGCGGACAGAAATAGAACCATCATGTGAGGACTTCAAAAACTGGAGACAAACTCAAGACCTCCAGAAATTGAGTGCGTCGACTCACACAGTTTCTGGGGATTCTCTCACTCCATTTATCGAAATAGGTCAGCAGACAAAACATCATTCAGAGAGAGAGGAGATGGAAGAGAATACTATTGGAAAGAGCCCCATAAATTGAGTGCGTCAACGCACTCAGTTTGTGGGGGTGATTTCACACCATGAACTCTTTGTGTGTATCCATTGTGCACAAAGAGGAACTTGAAGAGAACCCTTCACAACTGGTGTTGAGAAACTGAGTGCGTTTACGGAGCTCCTTTATGAGTGAAGAAATTGGGTGCATTGACGCACTCAGTTCTAGGCAAGAAAGGAGGGAGAACCCAAAAACCAAAATAAATAAATATATAAATAAATCTTTTGCCACTTGTGGCCCTCCAAAACTGAGTGCGTTGACGCACACAATTTCAGAGGGCCACAAACGCACCTGTGGTTCGTCCCCCTTGAGTCGTGCTTATGGTTTTGGATGGTAGTTCATGTTTGTTGCCTGTCTGGGCATGCTTACTTCTACTGGGCAAATCAAAACCCTTCAGAGCTGAGTGCGTTGATGCACTCAGTTTCAGAGGGTCTGATACCTGTTTTTTTGTCTGTCCTTCCATTGAGATTAGCTTCCGGTTGGGGGGGGGGGGGGATTCCTCTTTTGGTGCTTGTATGGACATGCCTGTTTGCAACCAAGAATGGTGGAATGGTGTCAACAACTTATACCTAACGAAGGGGGACTGTCCGGGACAAGTGGTAATCATCCACTCCGATAAATGGTAGCATTCTTCTCTTGTCTGCTTCAATTCATTTTTCTGTTCACCCCTCCAGAATTGAGTGTGTCCACGCACTCAATTTTGAAGGGGTGAAGTTGTACTGTTTTTTTGTCTGTTTGTATGCATTCGCTCATTTGTGCTTCGTGTTGGCTTCCATGCAGACCCGCCTTTTGAAGCCATCTGCCTCGTCAGGGTGCAGCCTGAAGGAGTTCAGGCTTCATGGGGGAGCTTGTTTCATGAACGAGAAGTTTGATCAGTGGTCGACGATATGCACTACAATTACGTGGATTCAAATGTCTGTTTGAGAAAGTCGAGTGGAACACCATGGAGAGGGGCCAAGGAGAAGAGCCCAATTTTTATTCAAACTATTATTGAGACATGTTCCCATCCGGAGGCGCGCATCGTCGACCTGACTCTTGGAACAGGTTTGACATCTCTCCTTCTGTGGTCTATTTTCCCTTGATACACAATTTGTAACATCTTAGTAACACAACTGTGTCTTGCATGAGCTTTGTACCATGCTTACAACGCAGCGGGCCGACATTTGTTGGGTATGGAAGGGGATGCGGCCATTTTTACTGACCTCCTCCAAGAGTTACAACCAATGCCTGCCGCCAAAGAGTAGGAGGTTGTAGTGCATGTTGATATCAACAAGGGAGACGACAAGGACCTCGACGACGATTTCACATGTGAGTAAGTTTGTTTGGTGTTCGCTTCCCAGTTATAGCATGCTACAGCAGCCCCCCCCCCCCCCCCTTGTCTTTCACATTAGCTAATGCAGTACATGTAATTTGGGTGGCAGGATATTGTAAGCTATTCCTTTGCACGACGTCTCTGTTCTTCAGAGTGACTTGTGGTGCAGCCCTCCTCGTTCATACATCCTCCCTGACTACGCGGAGGCCATTGCTCATCAGCAGAGTGTCACGATGTCTCCCCCAACTGCCTGTCGGCCTGCTCGGAAGCCCAACAGGCACCTCGGAGCTCGGGTTTTTGTCAATGATAGTGCCCAAGTTTCGGGGGATAGTTGTAGTGACTGAAATGCAAACTTCCATTTTATTTATTTATTGTGGTGACGTGGCGAGCCGTGAGTGTGACACATTTTGTGTCCATACGCAACTTTATAATACCATGGTTGCATTGGACAGTGGGTTCGTGGTAATGTAGTTGTAGGATGGTATCACATTTTGCCTGTTCTCAATTGTTAATCATGATTGCCTGCTTGTTGGCTGTCAATGCACAGTTCATGGCTTGTATGCATTGACAACAATGTACTCCAAGCAGTTGTTCATTACAATCTGGATTTCACATCATTCTAGAGAGCTGCATGAGCAAAGTTAACATGCATGCTCAGCCTCATATGTTCAAGGGGCCAAACTGATGCCTAACATTGGTTATGGGTCAAACAAGAAGACAAAGCATGTGTTGCCTGGTGGTTTTGTCAAAATTTTGGTGCACAATGTGAAAGACCTAGAACTCCTCCTCATGCACAACTGGTAGCCAAATTCATCTTCTAATATGTTGTTACAACTAATGGGTATGCTTGAAAATTTTAGTGCTCTCTCAGGAGAGAGGAGCAGATTGTACTCACTTGCAAGGCGACTAGGTCGCATTTTCAGTTGAGTGCCAGTTTAGGGTGGTGATGTGGTGCGTTGCAAGAAGTATGGTGCTAAAATGGCTCACAATGTGTCGACCCTGAAGAGGAAAATGAAAGTGGAGCGTGTTGCACAGTGGAGTGTCGCAATAACCAGTGGGAGAAAATCAAAGAATCAAATATTTGTCTCACATCTGTTGTGTTGTCTTATTCTACGTTGCTTTCATCAGTCTACCTTTCCCCAAATGACAGACATTGATTAAATTTATCATGTGCTTTATGAGGGATTTTCTCCAATTTGTGATGTTTGTGCAAACAACATTGATCGTTGTGCTTGGTTTAGATAAATGTTATAATGACATCCTCGTTCAACATTCATCCACTCTCATTCATGCATAATATTTCATCCGTATCCATCCACAACTTTTCATCCACATTCATCCATATTTGGAGCGTGCCATCCACATTGACTCTCCTTCATCCTCATTAATTCATCCACAACTTGGGATGACGAGGAGGCTGTCGCTAGGTGGTCCCCGAGAATTTTATGGACGAACCCAGTCTCGGAGTTCAAGATGTTAAGGGAGGAGTGAGTCTCAGATAGGTGGTAGGGGGGGCCTGGTAGTTGTGTGGATGGGGTGGTAGTTGTTGTAGTTCTGATAAAAGGGTGCATATTGGGGTGATCGAGTGGGAGTGAAGATAGTCATTGCAAGTGTCAGGGAGATGAGAGATGATGACGATGAGGGAGAAGAGGGTATGGGAAATGGGGAAGGATTTGAGTCTAGACAGAGCCTTTGATAGTGTTGGACATCGGCTAGGGGGGAGCCCAAAGGTTGTGATGTGCTGTGTTGTAGGCTGGATGTGGGGAAAAAATGGTGTGAAGTGTTCTGAGACATGGCGGTAGCTGTGTACCAGTGTCAGGGAGTCTGGTTGGAAATAGAGGGTGTATCTGTTTTGAGAGTCTAGAGAGAGAGTGTCAATGATTTTTTGAATATTAAGAGGACCTGGGTTTGGGTGTATGGACCATAGTGGAGTAATAATAAGTTTAGGCAAATACTTGAGTACAAGTTGTTTGGGGTGGGGGGGTGGTGGAAGAAGTGTTTGGATTTTTCTGAGTGTAGTTGGGGTCGGCCTTGGGGGCTATGGGTGAGGAGTCGTGCTGGGTGATATATGATATGGATTAGTACCTTATCAGTACACTTGCCGGTGAAAGGAGTCGGGATTTGGGGGGCACGGAGAGAGTGTGCAGAGAGTGGATGGGAGTAGCTGGTGGAGATTGAGTGGGTGGGGGGAGTATATTGGGGGTGAAGTTGGTAGGGGGTGGGGTGTGCATATGTTCTTGATGAGATATATATGAAGGGAGGGGGGGAGAGAGTAAGATACTGGCTGGTGATGTTTGTGGGTAGGGAGGGTAACTATTAGATATAGTTGGGGGGGGGGGTGAGGTAGATAGGGGAATAATCTGAGTAGTTTTTTGTGGTTTGAATTTTACTAATATGTGTTAAGTGTTGCCGATAAGGGAGGGGCCATATAGAGGTTTACTATTTCATGAGCAGAAACCATGAGCCATGAGCCATGAGCCGCATGAGCCGATGAGCGGTGAGCCGAAGTCTAAGATACGCGGATTTCATGAGCGGACTCCTCCAAATTTGGAAATGCGGCAGATTAAACAAGTATTAAAATAATAGTTTTTTTTTTATTTGACCTTGCCGTTTTTGGACGTTCCAGATCATGTAATGCGGCGAAGATATGTCGTCAGTAACAAGTCCGCTCATGGTTTTTTAGATCCGCTCATGGAAATAAGTGACCGTGCAACGGGAAATCCAGTATACCACTGCAAAAGGATGTCGCATACTGGCCTGAATAGAGTATTCCGCGGTTTTACATGCCTTAACATTGGAATGAAGCTGACCCTTTTGCCGCGATTGAACCAATGGAGTTTGCACCAATACAGTCTGCAGTACTTCACAATTCTGTCTTCTTCGGGATTCGGCGGGAAAGGTTTGCAACTGAACTGGGAAAATAAGGTGCCGCATTAGGGTTCGCACGTGCCAAAATTTCGGAGCGGTTTGGTGTTGGTGAGGCCGCCTCTGCCAGTACCTACGACGATACTTGAAATGCGGCGCCGCATTTCTGTAGGAGAGGTCGAATGAGGAAAGCAAGTTTTCGGAAGGAAAGCAGAAAAACATGAACCCCCAACATACAAAAATACATGCACGTGGAAGCAAGTGAACGATATAGTAATATCTTAGTTCGAGCAAAACAGGGTACTGGTAGGCAAGACATATGTCGGACCTTTCTGTGGCCAGAGTCTGAGGGGGTACTGGCAGCAGTACAGTTCTACTATCCGAAAAGGATGGGCGTACCATTGTATTGGGACCGCAAGCCAAGCTCACTGGCCCCTGGATCCATATTCAGAAGATGAGAGTGTGAACCTACTGGGGGCTCAACCCTGGTGCATGTATGAAGTGATGAGTTGTGGAATTACAACGGAGTCTCTTTAGGTACACGTAGTACAAATGCTTGCAAGGGCAGTATGATGCCCCCTTGTTTGCCTATGATCTGGAAGTCGGTGCAATTGCAGGTGGGTAATTCTGAAATGGTGATGGTGTACACCTCATTGTGAACAGCTGAGGCCCGTCGTGGCCTCTGATACACACGCCGAATCCTGGTGGGGGCACTTCTGTCGAGCTCTGGATTGTACAGTTATCCGAAGTGCATTCCCCATCCTTGTCTCGTTCACTTTTGCGGAGGTGCCCCGCCTCTTCGGTTTCCCCCAACGGTGTGTAGGATGCTAGAGCTGTCGTGTCCATTGTTCTTGCTCTCACAGGGGTCGATGGCGGAGGCTGTGGAAGCGGAATGGTTTCTGGGGACGTCAGTGCGCTGCACCATCCAAAATCCTGCGGCGGT
>CM060734.1:16656591-16673591 GCA_030704615.1 Takakia lepidozioides | reverse complement strand
GAACAAACCTTTGATAAGTGGAAGGATAGTGAGGTGGTTAATAATCTTGCATGAGTTTGAGTTCGAGGTTATTTACAAGCCTGGCCGTTTGCATCTTGTGGCAGATCATTTGTCACGACTAACAACAGGAGAGGCCGCCACAGGAGTGGACGATCAGTTACCTGATGCGAGTTTATTTGTAATGGAGGTGCAAGGAAGTGCAGATGAATGGTTAGATTGGCAGTGGCCAATCAGATACTACCTTACTCATGGTCAATGCCCACCTAGTTATGGTAAGGAGCAGAGGAAGAGAATCGCTATCAAAGCTTTACCTTATACTATGGTAGGAAGCAGAATGTATAAGCTAGGACCTGATGGAGTACTAAAACGATGCTTGTACCACCATGAAGTAAATAAAGTTTTGGAGGAAGTTCATAAAGGAGTGGCTGGAGGTCATTTTGGAGAAGAGACTACCAGTAGAAAGATACTACTCACAGGTTACTGGTGGCCTACTTTATTCAAAGATGTACACAAGTATTGTCAAAGTTGTGATGAATGTCAGAGGCTAGGACCTTTGCAGAGATCTGGAAGGATGGCCTTGCATCCTACAATGCCTACGGAACCATTTCAGAAATGGGGACTAGACTTTGTTGGACCAATTAACCCACCAGCCAAGAATACACGGAACAGGTACATAATTACAGCAACTGATTACACTACGAAGTGGGTGGAAGCTAAAGCTTTGAGGGACAACACAGCCAAGTCCACAGCAAGGTTCATGTATGAGAACATACTTACACGATTTGGCTGTCCCTTAGAATTTATCAGTGATCAGGGAAGTCACTTCATTAATGAGACCATTGAATTATTGACTAAAGAATTCATGATTGTGCATAGGAAGAGTACAACATATTACCCACAGGGTAATGGACAGGCAGAGACTACCAACAAAATACTATGTACTATCTTGGCTAAGATAGTCAATGCAAACAGAACGGATTGGGATACAAAGCTGTTGACAGCTTTGTGGTCATACAGGACTTCATATAAAGTCACCACTAAGTATACACCATTCCAATTAGTTTATGGTATGGAAGCCTTACTTCCAGTGGAATTCCTGTTACCTACCATGAGAACGGAGTGGGGAAAGAGAATGGAATTGCAAGATTCCATTAAGGTCAGGAAACATGAATTATACCATGTGGAAGAAGTACGTGCTGATGCAGCTGATAATATGACCAGAATTCAGATGAAGAGGAAGGAACAGTTTGATGAAAACAAGTTAAAAACTTTTAAGACGGGAGATTTGGTTCTATGGTTGCAGAAGAAGGGAAAAATTAAAGCTTCTAAGCTTAAATCACCATGGAAATGACCTTATGTCATACAAAAGATGTATGATAACAACACCGCCATGTTACAAACCATTAACAAAGAAATGCTGGGAAGAGTCAATGCCAATAAGTTAAAGGGATACAGTGGTATCCATGACAAACCATTGCAGCATGATTTGCATGTTGAAACGCAAGAGCAGTCACGGGCTGCGCCAGTGTTACCAACGGAGTATGGAGCACTTGTCATTAGGCCAAGCATATATGACCAGGGTGGGCAGAACAAGCGTGACACAGCCTATCACAGCCCATCAAGGCGAAACACAGCCTATCACAGTCCATCACGACGTGACACAGCCTATCACAGCCTATCAAGGCGAAACACAGCCTATCACAGCCCATCAAGGCGAAACACAGCCTATCACATCCCAACACGGCACAACACAGCCTATCACAACCTACCACAGCGTGTCACAGCCTATCACAGCTTACCACAGTGCATCACAGCCTATCATAGCGTACCACAGTATGACGCAGCCTGTCACAGCTCAACACAGCCTACTAGGGTTACACGATCCATAGAATCAGTGACAGGTGGACGCACAATAACTTCAGGAAAATGGCCGACGGAAGAAAGGACGGAAACTAGTTTAAAAATAGACACGTGGAAGTCAGGGCGCGACACACAGCTGAGAAGGAAGTGCAAGAACAGGTGTCATCAAGAAAGAGGACAAAGATGGCCGTCAAAGTACCTACTTAGCGCGTCAATTTGGATGAATGACGGGCCCATTAATGAATACGGAAAAAGGGGAACGGAACAAACGGCAAGTACAGAAAAGCGAAATTCTTGTCACATGTGTGATCCTAGTGGACAATCCAGCAGGAAAAGTCCACTAAAGAAAATTAAATTTAAAATCCAGTCACAGCGGTTACAGCCAATCGAAAACCAAAAAAAAGATCAAGAAATTAGAGGGAATTTAAGCGCAAGAGTCGGCGTCGTTCTAAGTAACGGGCGTCTCGACGGGACAGACCATCAATGCTATAGCTTTGAAGCTATGGAGGAACTAACAGACTATATGCTCGCAATATTACTTACGCAGTGGCATAGACACGAAAGAACAGAGCGGAGCTTTTCTCTTGATCGATGCTTGCAAGCCCCGCAGGCTTACAAGAAATTACCCATAGCTTTTTGTGGCAACCATACGTTTATGCTTTGTGCACTACAGGCATTTCTTCAATTGTTACAGCCAAAACATTTCTGTGGGTCTAATGAAGAGAGTGAGAGGAATGGAGGAAATCAGGGTGAAGAGCACCACAATTCTGCAGAAACAAACAATTGCTACCCCACAGGCGATACAGATACTGAAGGAGCTGAGATTGCAAGGATTGCAAAGCAAAGATTGGACATTGCACCATAGACAGTACATGTTACAATTCTTACAGAACTTTGAGCCAAGGACAGGAGCAACAACGGTGAAGGGAGTTGAATTAGTAATTACTCCCCTATACCTACAGCAATTGTTTCGATTGCCAGCAGGCCAGGTGCATGTGGAGGAGCACAGGGCAAGACTGCAAATAGGGGACTTATTCCAAGAAGGGAGTTTCTTTAAAACTCAGGGTTATGCTTGTACCAAGGCCGTGTACCCAGGGCTTAAAGAGGTAGGCCAGGTATTGAACGTTCTGTTTGCCATGAAACAGAACCAACAGTATTTGAGCAAATCCTTCACAGAGGAAATACTCAAAGCCCTGAGAGGAGAAGAGGTAGAATGGGCGGACATAATGTACAACGCACTGGTAGAGGAGATGAAAAGATTACAGGGTACTGCCGCAAAGTCTCCTATCATAGTGTCTGGCCCAATCATTGCTCAAATAATTCTTGATTCTGGCATCCTTGATGCTCGAGAAAGAAAGGAGATGGGAGTGTTTGAGCCAGAAACCACTGCAATGGAAGAGCAAGGCTCTTCACACAGTGAGGGTGGAATGGCAGGGCAACACGAGAATAAGAGACAGAGGCGGGGAAAGACTGTAGTGGCGGATCCACTGGCTTCACGGAATCCGCATGATAATGTTTCCCAAGTTTTTGTGCAGGAAGGGGCACAGCAGCACAGAGAACTGCTATTACTAGAAGCAAGACCTTCAGAGAGGGAAGAGGAAGTTACTTCAGTATCACAGCCATCACAGCCAGACGATCGACTTGTCACAAGGTTACAAGTTGTCCATGCAGCTCAACCAGAAATAATTGATTTGGAAAAAGAAGGGTTAGATATTCCAACTACAGAACAGAGAGTGGCAGAAATTGAGAAGGGGGACCTTCTCTATGAATATTCTGGTCTGGTCAAGGAGACAGAGATTCCAGAGGTGCAACAGTTGCCCAAGGGAAATCCTGAAGTGCATATAATACACACACCTGTGTCGGAGGTACCACAGGTAGAATGCCAAAACACTGCAGCACCGGTGATGGATGAAGTGGTTCAGGAAGAAAATCTGGTGGGACAATGGCCTGAGTGGTTTGTGATACATCACACTGTTGAGGATCATGGAGAACAGCAGCAAGCTCACCATGATGACCCTCAACAGGCAATGCTTATGAGTTCCATAGGCAGAACACTTAATTTGTTGGGGACTTATGTCAAATCCCATGTTCCAACTACCCAATTGACAGCCTTGAAAGAGGAACTCAGGAAGGAGTTTGAGGCTCGACTAGCCACTGAGTGTGCAAACAAGGTCGATGAAGAGGTCACTCTCAAGATGCAGCAAGACTTGGAGAATACAGAAGCGGCTTTGCAATTGGCCAAGGAACAATTGATTGAGGCAGGCCTCGCGCAAGACCAATTGCACGAAGCACATAAGCAACAGCTATACCAAATGCAGGTGAAGCATGAAAGCAAGTTGCAAGAAGTGAATGCACTACATACGGAGTTGTAGACAGTGCATGACAGAATGGCCATACAATGTGCTACACTCACAACTATGCTTGACCAATCTACAAAAGAAATAAACAGTCAAGCAGAAAAAGGTATGAAGGCAGAAGCAGAGAATGTTGAGCAAATGAAACTCATTGTCGATATGAAGAATACAATATGTCGCAATGAGGATACTTTCAAGCAATACAGGCAAATTGAAGCTGATCAAGAGAGGCACATCCTGGAGTTGTAACAAACGATCATGGCCAATAGAAATGAAATCTCGGTCACTAACAAGGCTTGGAAGGAAGCCAATAATCTACTTGCTGCCTATGCAAATTTGGTTGAACCTCATGCGAAGCGCATGGAAGCTTTACAACAGCAATTGGATGTGTACAAACTAAGAGAGGAGCACACTCTCAGAGGAACCACAAGCAACTTGGTGGATAACCACCTTATGCAGGTCTGGTTAGCACAAGGGCCAGTGGAGGGCAAAGCACCACAAAAGCTCACCCAAAGCGAGATGAATGAGCTCAGACTGCAAGTGCAGAACATTGCCACAACTACTATAGACAATGTCTATAGTAGGATAGCGGAGTTACAGGAGGATGTAGACGGACTGCAGAAGCAAGTGGAGGACCTCACTTCAAATATCGACAAAAGAGTCTATATACCTGAGGAACAGCTAATGGCTTCTTATTTACAAGCCAGAACTTTGGCTTTTCAGTCTTCTTCACAGGAGGTGCAGGAGATGCCAATGATACAAGAGCCAGTGCCACCAGCACCACAACAAGTCACTGTGCCAATAGCTGACCCTGTTGTTACTACAACCACACCACAGCCACCACAGTCTGAGGTATGGGGCAATGCTGCTTTTAACCCACCTAAAACTCCAGCTGCAAGGGAGTACAGTAGGGCTATGATTATGCCCTTCAACCAAATTCCCATCATGTTGGATTTGGCTTGGAAAGAATTTAGTCCTCCGCAATCATTGGCACATTACTACCAAATCATGCGCATTTGGCTGCCAGTGGCAACAAGGACTAAAGTTCTTCCCAACAATCGACCAATTGAGGATCATCACTTTGCACAATACAGGCATGAGGCAGGTACAATGTTGAAGGAATTAATTGCCTTCCAAGTTGTACATGGATTCATTTATACCAAGACCAAGGAGGTAGCGAGTATTGTCATGGGATGCGGGTTATACTACGCTGCTTGTTTTCTGGTACGTTATCACATTGAGCAGCACAAGATGCAATCGCGCTTTTTGAGTTATTCCAGTGGGGATCATTGGGTCTTACCTTCAGTGCCACCTCATATGTACCTATATGAGGCAAAAGTTATGATGCAAAATGATTCTCAAATTCGTTCATAGTTTCATGCGGCCTGGAACAATTTGTCAACACAGAAATTCGGCATTGATGATATTTTCTATAAGGGACATGTGGCATGGAAATACTTGCACAATTCACAAGTCATTGGTACCCCACTCACCTGGACAGACAAGGAGCTCAGTGTCTTCACCAATTTTGCCGTTCAGCGTTTACAGCAAGTTTTAAAATATAAACTTCCAGACATGGTAGGACAACATTGTATGCCCCAGAGGATTCCACAAAAAGTTTGACAATTAAAACACTTGAGAGGCGATGAGGATTCTGATACAACTGTTTCTTCAGCGGATTCTTTTGACATGGGAGAAGACTATGCAATTCAGATGGCAGAGAAGAAGCGACGGGGGTCTCCTATGCCTGAAAGGTTACCTCGATATCAGCCTCCAGAGGGAATCACTTATCCGGGTAGTGTTCAATCATCTCCGTCAACCAGTGACAGACCTCGGGCTCGTACACACAGTCCGCCACGAAACTCTCAACGTCAGAAAGGTGCTCACTCACAAAGGTTTGCTAATCGCACTCAGTAAACCGTGAGGACACGGCTTTTTGAGAGGGGAAGGGGTAATGTTAGAGGACTGTCTGGGACTTAGACACTTATACGGGATCTGTAGGGTACCCTTAATTTTTGCACAGACTGAGACCAACAGGAGCCTTAGGGGTGACAGCAGCGCACTTTAGAAGGGGGTTACACAGCCCGTCACAGCCAACACAGCCAGTCACAGTCAACACAGCCCGACACAGCCCATCACAGCCAACACAGCCCGTCACAGCCAACACAGCCACACAGCCAGTCACAGCCCGACACAGCCAAACACAGTCGCACAGCCAGTCACAGCCCGACACAGCCGGTCATAGTTTCACACAGCCAGTCACAGCTTGACACAGCTGTCACGACCATAGGGAACGGATAGCAGGACAGGGAACGACTGTGGGGAACAACACCTGCGAATGGAACATGTTAGTTCACGGACGACGGTTAGTGAGGGAAGCGGTTAGAACAACGGGTAGGAAGATAAAACTAGGAGCAAGGACTGAAGGGGGGATCACTTCTGGGTGGGGGACTTCTGGCATCAGGGCTTGGAAATAGGGGGAGAGCACATCTCTGAGTGGAAAGATGAAGAGCACGGAGTAGGAGAAGTGACGATCTGTTGTTACTTGATGAATGCAAGCTATAGAATTGTAATGTAGAGTAGATTAGAGACACCATGGCTTCAGCCTGATACTTGATAGATATTAATCTGATACACACTTCATACTCACACTGTGTAGAGAGATCTGAGTGAAGCTGTGGAATGAATGGATGAGTTGATGGAATCCGATAGATCGATGAAGCAAACTGATACTTAATTATCAATAGTAAGGTAGCTAACATGAATGCGGAAAGGAAAACAAATAGGAAACACCCCCATGATACACTAGCTGTAGGTCATGACTGATTGTTCTGAGCGGGCTGAGTACTTAGAGATTTCCAACTCTTCTATCTTGGAGTTTCCGCCTCGGATAGCGAAGGGATGGGTGAGTAAAAGCCGCGCGACACTTCTGCCAGGCCAAAAAAAAACCATGTTAGTATATCAACATGATGAAGAAATAACCAGAAAGGAAAGTGGTAGATGGTGTGTACAAGAACCACCGAGTAGAAGATACTCATGTCATGTCAAGACATGGACAAGACCCACTAGGGTCATTGTCAATTGACATAAACAGCCCATAAACAGGTTTAGGGTTCATGGGCACGAAGCAGCAGAGCTCAGACGCCATAACTCTCAGCCCGCGAGCTCAGAAGCACGAGGAGTGCTGCTGACGGCGGGAGAGACACCCTAGGGCAAAGCCCGATTTTTCATCCGTGCAGGATGAATAATCAAAACCCCTTATCTCGAAACCCGACAAATGTCATCCGTTAGCTAGGTTTAAACAATGGGTTATAGGGTAGGGGTTAGGGTTTCACTCCTTAATTAGCCATAATTAAGGGTAATTAAACAAATCTCCAGGGCCATCATAAGCTGCATTTTTCATCCGGTTCAGATGAAAAAGTTAATAAGTTCATCTAATTGGAGAAGGTCCATCATTAGGATGAAAAAACAGTACATATCATCCAAGGCAGCGGTTTCTCATCCTAACCGGTAATTCATCATCCCCTAAGAAAAGCCTCGTCCAGTACGGAAAAAAAGGCCATAAAGGAGGAGTAAAACGAATTAATATCCTGGTATTTTTCATCCGGTATGGATGGAAAAATCATAGATAGGATGCCAGTGTCAACCCCTACAGAGGTAATTCCTCATTCTCTGGTGACTCATCTGGTATAGATGAAAGTCAATAAAAGAGGAATGAAAAAATCATAGACCCATTTTAGAGGTATTTTAGTGTCCACCCTGTCATAATCCATCCGGTATAGATGGAAGAACAGGAAATTAACACTGATAAAACCGGCCAATTCCAAGGAGGGAGGGAGAGAGAGGGAGAGAGAGGGATCCCACCAACCAGCCCCCGGTATGGCAGTCCCTTATGGAGTGAGTGTGTTATGCACTCACCCCGTAAGGGAGTGCATACCAGACCCCTTCATGAGGTTTCTCCCTCTTCAAAGTAGATTCCAACCCCCGGATAGTTTTGCCATAGGGGCTGGAAATGCCTACTTCCTCGCCTTTCCATGTTTAAGGATCAATAAATGGGTGTCATGGATCAGCAAACAGGGATAAGAGAACACTGTACAAACCCACTCCAGACAAGTGTAACGCAGGATGGTAGCAACCTGCTATACACCGTCCTGGTTTTAAGGCCAGTTTTTCCAAAGGTATGATAAGCAATAGCATATTACATATGCATATTTGCTTAGTGGTGCTACATAGAGCAAAGCCACTTGTAGAGAGGTATGAAAGCATATGAGCCTAAGAGTGTCTAAAACTGATACAAGGCATCAGCTACAGGATACCATCTAACACGAGTAGTGTGCATTGACCGGATCATGTAGAAGGTATACACACACTCCTGCAGGTGGTTTTACCTGGGCCTACCTCAATATATCAATATGAAGACAACATCCAAAAGCATTATGCTTACCTTAAAGACCTCCGTGCTTAAAATCACCAACAAGTTTTTGCTGGAGGACATACCTTATGAAGGTCATTGCTCCGTATCTTTGTCGTGGAGGGACCTTCTGCCAGGCCAAAAAAAAACCATGCTAGTATATCAACATGATGAAGAAATAGCCAGAAAGGAAAGTGGTAGATGGTGTGTACAAGAACCACCGAGTAGAAGATACTCATGTCATGTCAAGACATGGACAAGACCCACTAGGGTCATTGTCAATTGACATAAACAGCCCATAAACAGGGTTTAGGGTTCATGGGCACGAAGAAACAGACAGGGTAGCAGCAGAGCTCGGACGCCATAACTCTCAGCCCGCGAGCTCAGAAGCACGAGGAGTGCTGCTGACGGCGGGAGAGACACCCTAGGGCAAAGCCCGATTTTTCATCCGTGCAGGATGAATAATCAAAACCCCCTTATCTCGAAACCCGACGGATGTCATCCGTTAGCTAGGTTAAACAGTGGGTTATAGGGTAGGGGTTAGGGTTTCACTCCTTAATTAGCCATAATTAAGGGTAATTAAACAAATCTCCAGGGCCATCATAAGCTGCATTTTTCATCCGGTTCAGATGAAAAAGTTAATAAGTTCATCTAATTGGAGAAGGTCCATCATTAGGATGAAAAAACAGTACATATCATCCAAGGCAGCGGTTTCTCATCCTAACCGGTAATTCATCATCCCCTAAGAAAAGCCTTGTCCAGTACGGAAAAAAAGGCCATAAAGGAGGAGTAAAACGAATTAATATCCTGGTATTTTTCATCCGGTATGGATGGAAAAATCATAGATAGGATGCCAGTGTCAACCCCTACAGAGGTAATTCCTCATTCTCTGGTGACTCATCTGGTATAGATGAAAGTCAATAAAAGAGGAATGAAAAAATCATAGACCCATTTTAGAGGTATTTTAGTGTCCACCCTGTCATAATCCATCCGGTATAGATGGAAGAACAGGAAATTAACACGGATAAAACTGGCCAATTCCAAGGAGGGAGGGAGAGAGAGAGGGAGAGAGAGGGATCCCACCAACCAGCCCCCGGTATGGCAGTCCCTTATGGAGTTAGTGTGTTATGGAGGTTTACTATTTCATGAGCAGAAACCATGAGCCATGAGCCATGAGCCGCATGAGCCGCATGAGCGGTGAGCCGAAGTCTAAGACACGCGGATTTCATGAGCGGACTCCTCCAAATTTGGAAATGCGGCAGATTAAACAAGTATTAAAATAATAGTTTTATATTTGACCTTGCCATTTTTGGAAGTTACGGATCCTGTAATGCGGCAAAGATATGTCGTCAGTAACAACTCCGCTCATGGTTTTTTAGATCCGCTCATGGAAATGAGTGACCGTGCAACGAGAAATCTAGTATACCACGGCAAAAGGACGTCGCATACTGGCCTGTATAGAGTATTCCGCGGTTTTACATGCCTTAACATTGGAATGAAGCTGACCCTTTTGCCGCGACTGAACCAATAGAGTCTGCACAATTCTATCATCTTCCAGTATTCGGCGGGAAAGTTTTGCAAGTGAACTAGGAAATGCGGTGCCGCATTAGGGTTCGCACATGTGAAATTTCTGGGCAGTTTGGTGTTGCTGACTGCCGCATCTACCAGTACCTACGACGTTACTTGGAAATGCGGCGCCGCATTTCCTTGCCGGGGGTCGAATGAGGAAAGCAAAGTTTGGGAGAGCTGAAAAACAGGAACCCTCCAACACACAAAAATACATGCACGTGGAAACACGAGTGAATGACATAGTATTATCGACGTTCGAGCAAAACAGGTTACTGGTAGGCAAGACATAAGTCGGACATTTCTGTGGCCAGAGTCAGAGCTACTTGCAGCAGTACAGTTCTACTATCCGAAAAGGATGGGCGTACCATTGTGTTGGGACCGCAAGCCAAGGTCACTGGTCCCCTGGATCCATATTCAGAAGAGTGTGCACCTCTTGGGGGCTCAACCCTGGTGCATGTATGAAGTGATGAGTTGTGGAATTACACCGGAGTCTCTTTAGGTACACATAGTACAGATGCTTGCAAGGGCAGTATGATGCCCCCTTGTCCGCCATGATCTGAAAGTCGGTGCAATTGCAGGTGGGTAATTCTGAAATGGTGATGGTGTACACCTCATTGCGAACAGCTGAGCCTGCAGTGGCCATCTGATACACACGCCCGAAGCCTAGTGGGGGCACTTTTGTCGAGCTCTGGATTGTACAGTTCATCCGAAGTGCATTCCCCATCCTCGTCTCGTTCACTTTTGAGGGAGGTCGCCGCCTCTTCGGTTTCCCCTAACGGTGTGTAGGATGCTTAGAGCTGTCGGGTCCCATTGTTCTTGCTCTCACAGGGGTCGGTGGTGGAGGCTGTGGAAGCGGAAATGGTTGTCTGGGGACGTCAGTGCGCTGCACCATCCAAAATCCTGCGGCGGTAAGGGCGTCGGCCTCAACCTGACTCAGATCGCAGCCTGGTTCCACCGGCCACACCGGGGGAGCCTCTGGCATTGTTTGTATGCCGTACTTGGGCTTTCCATACACACAAGTCATAATGTCGTGCCTGCAGAACCAGAACTGGGTGGTTGTCGCCTCCGCAAACTTTGCATGGACAAATCTTCCTGTAAAAGTAGGAGCAGGGACAACACCATCTGGATTCCTCCTTATCATCTCTAAACAACGTTGCCGTGTATCCACTCGAATTGCGGAACACCTGCCTCGAAACGACGGCTTTGTGCGAGCAATTCTCCACTGTGACGCAGACACAGTCGTCTCCACAATGGCTTGGCCATACTGCATAACAGGGGGCGGAATCTGGGGCAAGCGAGCGGTGGGAATTTCTTGCACGGAATCCCCGCTTGAAGGCGATGGCGATCTGGAATTTCTTGGGCTTCCACTGCTGGAAGACACATTGTGCGGCAACATGACGGGCCCTCGAGGTGCTGTCCGAATGTTCCTGTCGGATCTCCAGGAATCCTCTTCGCACCCGGGTTCCTCTTCAATCCTCCACCTCACAGGGCGAGTACGGACGTCCCCCTCTAGGTGTTCACCTCTACACTCCCGCAATTGGCATACATGTCAACAAGGGTGTTCACCAGATTGATATCCGGGACAATTCCAGCTTTGAAGATGTCATCATGGAACACTTTGTCTTTCTGCAGCGCACCTTGGCTTGCACACCCATTGAAGGATAATGGTTCAACTGAAAGATCTCTGTTTAGCGTGCTGTAGGCATTTATGATGCATAAATGACAGTCAGGCACATTGCTGCGCCCTTGTTGAGCATATCCTTCGATCATTGCATTCCATGAGATCACGACCTGTTGTGCTACATTGTCCAGCACTTGACGCGCAGCCTCTATACCCGGGCATTTTGTAAACGAGTCAACAGGAATGTTTACCAGAATAGTATCCGGCATAATTCCAGCTTTGAAGATGTCATCATGGACCACTTTGCTTTTCTGCAGCGCACCTTGGTTTGCACACGCATTCCAAGAGAATGGTTTAATTGAAAGATCTTTGCTGTACTGCTAGTATCAGCGGCTGACTTGGGCTCTGATGTAGAAGTTGAGGCAGCACTGGGAGAGTTAATTTTCTCCATCTCAATATGCCTGGAAAAGAGATCCTCCCCTCCATCATCTGAAAGTGTAGGCATTTCGGAACCATGTATCCCATGCTCACGTTCGAAGGTAAAATCAACAGGCAGATGGCGGAACTGAGTAGAGTTGGGGCGAGTGAACAGGGTAGAGATCATGACAAGCGTTGAGGTCCTTGGCGTGCAGCTCTTGATCTTCGTCCGGATTGGGTGATTCTCCATGTCGACGTCATCAATGCTTTCAACATTGTGTCACGAGCGGCTATCTTTAAGGAGCTCCGTTCAGCCGGGGGAGATTTCCACCAGCTCATTCCGTTTGTTCGATTATTCTATGCATCCACCACTCCCCTTTACTACAGTCATTATTCTCGCCTAGGTGAGTGCTCCATCATTCAGTCCGACCCTTTAGGAGGACCTTTGTTTGCCATGGCTCACGTCCGCGCCCTCACGGCTTCTGCACAAGTACACTCATTTTGTCTTGTTCCGTCGGTGGTAGATGACACGCACATTGTAGGCCCTGCCTCACAGGTACTTCCAGCTTACCATCATTTTGTCACCTAGCTCTCTGCCGTGGGCCTTTCAGTGCAACCTCGTAAATGTGCGGTGTGGTCTCTGTCCTGTCTCCCTGCAGATTTTGTCCTCCCTGCTCACTTCATTGCTCCGCCCAATGACATCAGAATCCTGGGAGTCCCTTTTGGCACCACCCAGTTCACAACGTCCTTCTTGGAAGATGCACTCCACCAGGATGCCACCCACGCCGATCTCCTTCCTAGGCTCAGAGATGTGCAAGTAACTTTCCTCGGCAGTTGGGCATTGGTTGCGCCAACCCTCGCTTCAAGATTTCTTTGTGACCATCGTCTCATCCTTATGGACGCCGTTGTACATGTCGACAGTGGCATTTTACCCAATGGGGTCGTGGTGAGAGGGCCAAGACTCACCGCGACTCACCACCGGGAGTCAAGGGTCTTCGTGGTGGTTCGCCATAAAATGGCATGGCTGGTTGTGAAACCCCCGCGGACAGCTACAGAAGTATATATAGGGAGTAGTAACCCCGAGAACGGTGCAAGCCCGTTGGTGTCCAAAAACTAGTGAGTAAGCAAGCGAGCCGGAAAGCGACCAAAGAGTGGGAAGCTGTTCCGGACTGCCATCTACCAAAGGGAATTCCACTAGGCCCAAATAGGTGGAGGGTCTTTCGGGAGAGCGAAGGGGGACCGTTATGTCCCGGTGAGCAGCCGAAGCTCCGAGTTGGCCCGGCGGCCAGGTTGGGAGTCAGGCGCGCGCATCAAAGCGAGTAACTACGACTTGAAGGGGAGCTTACCGAAGTGAGGTGCGTGACACTTGGTATCAGAGCTTAGAGTTCAGTACGCAATCGTCCTTGGGATTGGCCTCATCATGGGTCGGGCAAGCCAAAGCGAAAGCGGAACGGCCCAAAAGATGATGATCCTGGTGAGCCCGATGGGGGCGACGTGTCACCGAGGCGGCTGTTTGAGGAAGCGATGAATGTTTCCGAAAACGAGGCCGCTCAGGAGCGGGAGGAATCCGAGGAGTCGGAGCCCGAGGAATCCTTGAGAGCTCCGACAAACCAAGAGATGCCTCCCATGCCGGCAGCCTTTTGGGAAGGGTTGTTGGCGCAGTTTGGCGGGACGTTGAAAGACGTGTTGAAGGCGGCTAATGCCACTTCCACTAAGGCAAAGTTTAAGGTGAAGCCTAAGGAACCCGGCACCTTCGAGGGCGTTCGAAACCGGAAGGCACTCAACACCTGGCTCCTGGAGCTAGAGCAGTACTTCCGGGCGGCCAAGTTGAGTGACGAGGATCGGGTGGAAGTGGCTCCCACCTATTTGAGGGGCTATGCTCAACAATGGTGGCAGAAACGCCTTCACGACCGAGGCCCAAGCCCGGAAACCTTGAACTGGAGTGGGTTCAAGGAATTGATGAAGAGACAGTTTGTGCCCCTCAACGCATCCTGGCTTGCCCGGGACAAGATGAGGAATTTGAAGCAAACAGATGACATTCGGGGGTATGTCCAGGCTTTCAATGTGCTGTTGCTCGTAGTCGCGGACATTGCAGAACCAGAAATGGTCTTCAACTTTGTGGCGAGACTGGCCCCATGGGCCAGGCGGAAGTTGGAGGAGAAGCCACCCAAGACTTTGAACGAGGCAATTGAGAGGGCTGAATGTTTCTCGGATGTCCCTAGGGATGAGAGACAAGGCCGTACGGAGCTGAACCACAAGAAGACCCGGCGGGAATGTGACTCCTTCCGACCGGAAAAGAAGTGGGATAGGCCACGCGGCGATAATGGCACGTGGAAATCAAAGGGAGGGCCTTCACACGTTAAGGTGGCACCCGGTGCTTCGAAAGGAAAAGCGGGTAGAGCGGCTTATGGCGGACAGAAGGCAACCTTTGATGGAGTGTGTTTCAATTGCGGGGAGCCCGGGCACATGGCCAAGAAGTGCACAAAACCTCGACAATTGAACATGACTAGGGCAACCACGGAGCTGTCGAAAGATACAATCAGTCGCGTGGTGGAAGCGGTGGTCGCCAGGACTTGCAAGGTAGGCAACTATTCTTGTGAGTTGTATCAGGAAACTGGCGCCCTGCGTAAAGGGAGTCACTTATTGTTCGTGGATGGGATAATATCCGGAACTAACGTGTCGTTGTTGGTGGACACACGAGCGTCGCACTCCTTCATGACGCCGGCGGCGGCGCGAAAGTTGGGACTCCCGACAAGTGACGTGGGGGCCTCTATTGAGGTGCGCTCTGCCAAAGGAGAACCTCAGTTGGCGACAAGGTTGGCGTTTGATGTTCCTCTTTTAACTAGGGAGTTGGGAGGGACGTGAGAACTTCACTATCTGCGAGATCGATGGAGTGGATCTCATTTTGGGGATGCCCTTTTTGAGCAAATCCGGAGCGGTCATAGATGGCCGCAAGAGAGTAGTCACGCTGCCATGTGGGAATGGTGGCGAGGTTTTACGAGTGTCGGAAACGCCCAAATCCGTGGGAGGGCGAATAAACCTTCTGTCAGCAAAGGAGTGGGCCGTGGAGGAGGCACACGAGTCCCAGTTTTTGCTTTACATTAGAGAAGTGAAAGGAGAAGGCGATGGGGAGCCGAGCCTAGATTGGATCAAGGGGATTTTGGAGAAATACCAGGATGTGATGCCGGAGGATTTACCAAGCGGCTTGCCACCGCGAAGAGGAGTTGACCACAAGATTGAGGTGATACCGGGATCGGAACCGCTTGCCAAGGTGCCCTACCGGTTGAGCCACAGAGAGTTGGTCGAGCTGAAGACTCAGCTCAAGGATCTAATGTCAAAGGGGTACATCCGGCCGAGTAAGTCACCTTACGGAGCCCCGGTGCTATTCGCAGACAAGAAGGATGGGACGCTGCGGATGTGTGTCGATTACAGGGCTCTGAATAAGGTGACTATAAAAAACCGGTACCCTTTGCCAAGGATCGACGACCTCTTCGATCGGTTGGCAGGAGCGAAGTATTTCAGCCGGATCGACTTGCGCTCCGGCTATCATCAAATTCGGGTGGCGGAAGGAGATGAGGAGAAGACCGCGTGCAGGACAAGGTATGGTTCATATGAGTTCTTGGTGATGCCTTTTGGGCTCACCAATGCACCAACGACATTTAGCACGCTGATGAACAACCTTTTCCAGGAGTGGTTGGATGACTTTGTGATCGTGTACATCGACGACATCTTGGTGTACTCGAAAACAAAGGAGGAGCACCTGGAGCACCTCAAAAGGGTGTTCCAAAAATTGCAAGAAGGGAAGCTGTATGCCAAAGCTTCAAAGTGCGGATTCGGGGTCACAAAAGTGGAGTTCCTGGGGCATGTGATTACACAGGATGGGATCAAAATGGATGACAGAAAGGTGAGGGCGATCTTGGACTGGGAGCCTCCGACTTCGGTCCCGGGAGTGCGATCCTTCCTAGGACTCGCCTCCTATTACCGGAAGTATGTGAGAAATTTCGCCAAGATCGCGGGGCCGCTGTCGGACCTTCTGTGTAAATCTAAAGTCTGGGCATGGAACACCTTTTGTGGCCAAGCTTTTGCTGAATTGAAGCAGCGGATGGCGGAAGCTCTAGTCTTGAAAATCCCGGAGTTCGATCGTCCATTTGAGATTCATACAGATGCGTCGGACTTCGCGATTGGGGGTGTACTTATGCAAGATGGACGTCCAGTGGCTTACGAAAGTAAGAAACTGAATGAAGTGGAGCGACGGTGGCCGACGCACGTGCATTGCCTTGAGCTTTGGCGCCACTATGTTGGTTCCAACCCAGTGAAGGTGTTCACGGACAATGTCACAGTGAAGTATTTTGCCATGCAGCCCAAGTTGTCCCCAAAACAACTTAGGTGGCAAGATACTTTGGCGGTGTTCGACGTGGATATCCAGTACAAACCGGGACGGGACAATGTGGTGGCCAATGCTTTAAGTAGAAAGCAGCAGCTCTTGTTGGTGTACAAGGGCGAGTCGGCACTCCAAAGGAAGATCCGGAAGGCTTGCCGGAAGGATGAGCTGGCGAAGTCCGTGATGCAAGACTTGAGGATGGAGGTTAAATCGCAGTTCCACTTGCAAAATGGACTGCTCCGGTATAAGCAAAACGTCTCTACGTGCCAAAGGGAGGGATCAGAGATAGCCTCTTGAGAAAATGTCATGATAGCCCGCTTGCGGGCCACGGCGGAGCCAAGCACACTGCGGCACTCTTGAAGAAAGGGTATTTCTGGCCCAAACTGA
>CM060734.1:16590441-16656091 GCA_030704615.1 Takakia lepidozioides | reverse complement strand
AATGGGCCAACGGATGGTTGCCCATCCAAATTGCACCCATTGAACGGTTGTGGTTGAAGCCCCTCTTTTGCCCGCACGTGCTGCGACACGTGTGCGGAGACACAAAAGACGAATAAATCATTTGCCTCCCCATCGACGCGCTCCCCCCTCAAGCCATTCCACATTTTTAATTGAATTTAAATGTATTTTAAGCCAATAAATAGGTTTGCACTGCCTTTCAGTGGGTTAATCAGCACAGGTGTAGTTGTTACTGACAGTGTAAGTTCCTCAAACGCCTGTTGACATTTAGCTATCCAGGCAAACACTGCATCTTTCTTCAGAAGCTTGCTCAATGGTGCTGCTATTTGTGCATACCTTTTGACAAATCTTCTGTAATAACTGGTTTGCCCAAGGAATCTCCTTAAACTATTAACATTCACTGGTGGTGGAGAGGCTTTAATGGACTCTGTCTTCCTGGGATCCACAAGAAGTCCCTTCTTACACACAATGTGTCCCAGAAGCACCCCTGAGTTCACACAGAAAGTACACTTCTCTGGATTCAAGCCCAGACCTCTCATCCTGCATCTGGCCAGACATAACTCCAATTTATGCAAGTGCTCATTCTTAGAGCTGTACACACTGAAATCATCCAAGAACACCTGCATGAAATCATCCAGATACTCATGAAAAGATTCACTTATTACTCTCTGAAATGTTCTGGTGCATTACAAAGTCCAAAGGGCATGACTTTGTATGCATAAGCACCCCAGTCTGTGATGAAAGCTGTCTTTCCTTGATCTTCTTCTGCCATTTGCACTTGATTATAACCACTAAAACCATCCATGAATGAGTACATCTCATGACCTGCCACAGTGTCCAATACTGCTTCTGTGAATGGCAAAGGAAAATGATCTTTCTTCGTACAAGCATTCAGCTTCTTGTAGTTCACACATACTCTTAGTTTACCATTCTTCTTGGGAACTATAACAATGGGTGACAACCAAGTTGTATACTCTATTGGGTATATAAACTTAGCCTCAGCCAACTTCTTGATCTCTTCTCCAACCTTCTGTGCGTAGTTGGGATTCATTTTGTACCTCGCCTGCTTGATTGGTACTGACCCTGGTTCCAGTTCAATCTTATGCTGACAGACTTCAGGTGGTATCCCTTTTAGATCCTCATAGCTCCAAGCAAATACATCTCTGTATTTGATGAACAAGCTTTTAGCTTCTTCAAAGAATTCCGGCTCCAAATCAGCTCCTACTTTCACCATCATCGGTTCCTCTTTAGTTCCCACATTCACTTCCCTCACCTGCTCATCAGCTGTGATTGTCCAACCAGTCACCACTTCATCCTGTAAGCTCACAGTGGCTGGTTCCTCTAGGATTTCCATTTCTCCTTCTCTTTCTTCATAGAAATGTGATGGGTAACTGCTGGTTTCCTTTTCAGTTGGTGTTGCTGTCACTACACCACAACAGATACCTCTTAAACAACTTAGGCTTTCCAGCCGCATCTTTGCAACCTGCTCCCACTCTGGGTGTGCAGCAAATAGGGTAGCTTCCTGCTCCTCATCCAGTCCTCCTTTCCAGTCATACTCTCTGACTCCTCGAGGTCTTCTCGTAGCAGGTAATCTACTAGATTTCTTTGTGGTAATTTGTATCTCGTGTATCCCATTATGCACGGTTAGTAACTGAGAATTCCAGTCATGGAATACCCTGGCCTGTTTCAGCCACGGACGTCCCAATAATAAGGAGTAAGCCTCCATGACTTCATCCATCTTCAACACAGTTACTGTGATCATAAAGATCATCTTCTGTATCTGTATCTTAACTCCTCTTATTAATCCCAATGGCTGTACACTTCTTTGATCTGCCATTGTTACTGTAAATGGGGCTGGTTTCATGTTACTTAGACCAAGCTTCTTTCTTAATTGGTATGTCATGATATTTACTCCAGAACCTCCATCTATCAGTACATCAGTTAAATCTGTGCTTCCAATTCTCAATTGGATTACTGGCATAGAATCATCAAAGTCCATGACTGTTTCTCGCCCTTCCGGCTTCACATTATAACTGGTCACCTTGCTGTTCAGGTCTGTGTTTCCTGTCTCCTAGGCAATTCGATTGATTGCTTGATACAGCCTGTGCCTACAATAAGGTGCCACAGCCAATAGCTGTCCAATGGTAATCTCTGCTTTGGTCTGGCATATTACTTCAGCCAAAGTCTCTTCATTACTTTGCATGCCTGCATCTTCTTTCTTCCTTTCATCCTCACTCACTTCTTCTTCTCCATCAGAATCAGAGGAATCTGCCACAGGAATATCAGTACTCTTCTGCATTTCCCTTATAGTATTTGCCACTTCCTTGTGCAGTTCTTTCTCATCTTTCCAAGTCTCTTCATCTTCAGGCATATCACTGCCATCTTCATTATCATCATCTTCCTCAGCTACTGGAGGTATTAGTTTGGCTTTGCTTCTGGTTACTATCATTGTACTTACTTCTGGTACAACACATGGCCTAACCATGTGAGCTGCCACCACTGGGCCCTCATTCACAGGAGCTCTCATCTCATTCTGGTGTCTTATCCAGAATGAACAGGCTGCCCTGCGATGTCCTGGCTGATTACAATAGTAACATAGTTCTTCACCATTGGGTCCTCGCCCTTGGTCTGTTCTTGGATTATTTCTGTAATCCTGATTCCCGGGCTGGTAATTCCCCCTTGGATTACCCTGATAGTTGCCTCTGGAATTTCCTTGATAATTTCCTCTTGAATTACCTCTCCCTTCCATGCCATTGTTATAACCACCAGACCTACCATAGTGGTCATGATCATTGTTTCTTCTTGGCTGGGGCTGCACCTGATGCACCCTTACTTGCCTAGGTTCTCTTGCAGCTGTCCTTCTGTTGTAGTAACAATTCTCAGTAGAATGGTTATCCATTTTACAGATAGTACAGTGTTTCTCCTTCATGTGGCATTCTGTGGTGGTATGGCCTTCATTCTGGCACTTTGCACACCATACACCCTTCCTCCAATGTGTTGCAGCCTCTGTGGCATACTTCTTCAAGATTTCTTCCAATCTTTTTTCATAGTTATCCCTCTTCAACTTCTCCTTTCTCTTACTCTTCCTTTTTAGTTCTTGTTCTTCTTCTTCATCTGACTCATCCTCAGAGTCCTCATCATCCCTTTTCTCTCTCCTGAGCATTCCCAATTGCTCAATTCTGTTTGCAGTTTCAAATGCCTCCTCCACTGTATTATGGGGTAACATATCCACTTTCTTTTGTAACTCTGGTCTTAGTCCACTCACAAACCAAGTCTTCTGTAAACCAGGTGCTAGTACTGCAGCCAGCTTTTTCATCATCAATTCCATCTTTTCCATATACTCCTCAACAGTTTCATGCTTCTTTTGCTTTAACTGTTGTAAACTTCCATACACTTCATCCTCAGTTTTACTTGTCCTGAACCTATTTCGAAATGCTGTATTCAAGCCATTCCAGGTTAGGAAATGATTATCAGGGAATCTTGCATACCATTCACTTGCTTTCTTGATAAGTGAACAAGGAAACAATCTCATCTTGGCATCATCGCCATTCTCATTGTTCACTATACACATGTGCTCAAATTGGCTAATGTGTACATCGGGATCCCCTTTTCCTGAATATATTGGAAATGGTGGTTTTGCCCGTGTTGGTTGTAACGCCATCTGTGGCCCTACCTTCTGCCCACTAACAGGTGCCGGCACCCTTGCTGGTGCTGGTCCTTCTGGACCTGTTGTTTTTGTGGTGGATCTTCCACCAAGTGGTGGCCCTTGAGCACTCCTTGCTACTGGCCCCACGATATTCACAGTATTCCCAGCTTCAGTTGCACTACTTCCCACACTCCCTGTCCCCCAGAGCCAGATCCAGGCCGCCCGCCTGATCCCCCTCAGCCGACACCTTCGTTGGCCTGTGATCCAAGTGCTCCACTTGATCCAGGTCCAACGGGTTGGGATGTCCTGGTTGTAGTCTCAACCTCAGCTGTTGGGTCTACTTCTTCATACTCTTCCTCTTCCAATTTCTTCTCCCTGTTTTCATCCTCCAAGTTCTGTCCTTGGGTTTCTTCTTCACTCATGTAACTCAACTGCAATGGTGTTGGAGAGTCTGAACTCTCCGTTGGCTCTGCCACATCCTCTCCTACTTCTTCACCTTCCGCTTCATAAACTGGAGTTCCTGCTTTTGGTGTTCCATGCCAACTCTTATCAAAGATTTCTGTCAAATCTTTTATCCAGGGATGTACCTCAGATCTTTCACCTCATGATTGATCTTCTTCTCGTACCAATTCCCTTAATCTTTCTTGCAAAGAAACAGAAGGAGTGGCATCCAACTCTAGTTCTTCCGGTATAGGTGATGTACTCTTTGATCTTAATGGTGTGAGAGGTCCAGATGATTCCCCTATGTCTATTCCTCTCTCCCAAAGATATGGATAATTAGCTTTCAGATAGCTTTCTCTTTTTGCTGAATATCTCTGGCGTCTAGCTTCTCTTTCATCACTCATGTCCCATGTCTTTCATTTCTTTTTAATGTGGCAATAACCAAAACTCTCTTCTGTAATATCTCTCGTATATGCCTGGGTTTCTTTCAAGCTTCAATGCACCCTTGGCTATACTTGAAGTCTCCGTTACCATATAACCATATGGCAAACAAGTCTGGAAAGCTGTTCTTGGTGTGAGTTTGATCCACAAAATATCCTTTGGAATCCAATTCTTTACCAGTACAAGCTCTTCATGCATATGAGTATAAACATTCACTTTTCTTTCCTCCCAGCCTTCAAACTCTACTCGCTTAATGGATAGTAAGGCTATCACATAAACCAATGTTGGTAACCACCGTGCTCTTCCTCTACAGGCTACCTGATAAATCTTTATCACTCCTTTCTCCAGACCCCATTCCGGATCAGCATCATGCACTCGCTTAAGAATATTTTCTTTAGAACCGTCTGGCAATTCCAAGAACCTTTGAAAGAATTGTTTGGACAATCTTTCTTCCTTCGTTCCACAGGGAATTTGATTCACTTCAAATTCTTTAATGGTCCAACCACCATGATCCCACCAGATGCCTGTCACATCTGGTTGTTCATGACTCAGTTCCCCAGTATGGTCGCCAAATGTCGCGCGGCTTTTACTCACCCATCCCTTCGCTATCTGAGGCGGAAACTCCAAGATAGAAGAGTTGGAAATCTCTAAGTACTCAGCCCGCTCAGAACAATCAGTCATGACCTACAGCTAGTGTATCATGGGGGTGTTTCCTATTTGTTTTCCTTTTCGCATTCATGTTAGCTACCTTACTATTGATAATTAAGTATCAGTTTGCTTCATCAATCTATCGGATTCCATCAACTCATCCATTCATTCCACAGCTTCACTCAGATCTCTCTACACAGTGTGAGTATGAAGTGTGTATCAGATTAATATCTATCAAGTATCAGGCTGAAGCCATGGTGTCTCTAATATACTCTACATTACAATTCTATAGCTTGCATTCATCAAGTAACAACAGATCGTCACTTCTCCTACTCCGTGCTCTTCATCTTTCCACTCAGAGATGTGCTCTCCCTCTATTTCCAAGCCCTGATGCCAGAAGTCCCCCACCCAGAAGTGATCCCCCCTTCAGTCCTTGCTCCTAGTTTTATCTTCCTACCCGTTGTTCTAACCGCTTCCCTCACTAACCGTCGTCCGTGAACTAACATGTTCCATTCGCAGGTGTTGTTCCCCACAGTCGTTCCCTGTCCTGCTATCCGTTCCCTATGGTCGTGACAGCTGTGTCAAGCTGTGACTGGCTGTGTGAAACTGTGACGGGTTGTGACCGGCTGTGTCGGGCTGTGACTGGCTGTGTGGCTGTGTTGGCTGTGATGGGCTGTGTCGGGCTGTGCGAAGCTGTGACGGGCTGTGTTGGCTGTGACGGGCTGTGTAACCCCCTTCTAAAGTGCGCTGCTGTCACCCCTAAGGCTCCTGTTGGTCTCAGTCTGTGCAAAAATTAAGGGTACCCTACAGATCCCGTATAAGTGTCTAAGTCCCAGACAGTCCTCTAACAAGAAGGTCCCTCCATGACAAAGATACGGAGCAATGACCTTCATAAGGTATGTCCTCCAGCAAAAACTTGTTGGTGATTTTAAGCACGAAGGTCTTTAATGTAAGCATAATGCTTTTGGATGTTGTCTTCATATTGATATATTGAGCTAGGCCCAGGTAAAACCACCTGCAGGAGTGTATGTATACCTTCTACATGATCCGGTCAATGCACACTACTCGTGTTAGATGGTATCCTGTAGCTGATGCCTTGTATCAGTTTTAGACACTCTTAGGCTCATATGCTTTCATACCTCTCTACAAGTGGCTTTGCTCTATGTAGCACCACTAAGCAAATATGCATATGTGATATGCTACTGCTTATCATACCTTTGGAAAAACTGGCCTTAAAACCAGGACGGTGTATAGCAGGTTGCTACCATCCTGCGTTACACTTGTCTTGGAGTGGGTTTGTACATTGTTCTCTTATCCATGTTTGCTGATCCATGACACCCATTTATTGATCCTTAAACATGGAAAGGCGAGGAAGTAGGCATTTTCCAGCCCCTATGGCAAAACTATCCGGGGGTTGGAATCTACTTTGAAGAGGGAGAAACCTTATGAAGGGGTCTGGTATGTACTCCCTTACGGGGTGAGTGCATAACACACTCACTCCATAAGGGACTGCCATACCGGGGGCTGGTTGGTGGGATCCCTCTCTCTCCCTCTCTCTCCCTCCCTCCTTGGAATTGGCCGCTTTTATCAGTGTTAATTTCCTGTTCTTCCATCTATACCGGATGGATTATGACAGGGTGGACACTAAAATACCTCTAAAATGGGTCTATGATTTTTTCATTCATCTTTTATTGACTTTCATCTATACCAGATGAGTCACCAGAGAATGAGGAATTACCTCTGTAGGGGTTGACACTGGCATCCTATCTATGATTTTTCCATCCATACCGGATGAAAAATACCAGGATATTAATTCGTTTTATTCCTCCTTTATGGCCTTTTTTTCCGTACTGGACGAGGCTTTTCTTAGGGGATGATGAATTACCTGTTAGGATGAGAAACCGCTGCCTTGGATGATATGTACTGTTTTTCCATCCTAATGATGGACCTTCTCCAATTAGATGAACTTATTAACTTTTTCATCTGAACCGGATGAAAAATGCAGCTTATGATGGCCCTGGAGATTTGTTTAATTACCCTTAATTATGGCTAATTAAGGAGTGAAACCCTATTTACCTCTATCCCTATTTTCTGGTAATTTTCCACACAGAAAACACACTTCAAAATCAATTACTGAGGCTGGAAATTCACTAATTCTAGAAAAATAGACATAAGGTAGGAATTCATCTAAGCTCTCCAATGACCTATGGCTTGGCCTCCATATAATTCTCTAACCCCCTTTCATCGCCCAAAAACCCTTATCAAGATGTAGGAACCATAGGGAATTGGCCCAATGAGTCCAACAACCCCCTAGGCCCTTAATACATAGCCCCTAGCCTCTAGGTCCTAGGTTCAAACCCCCCCTAGAGCTAAAATGACTTGTCAAACAGCGGATGAAAAACTGCATTTATCATCCTACATCCATCCTATGGATGAAATACTGCTTATTTCATCCGCCATCATCCATCCAAGAAATCCCTACCCAAGGCCACGTGTCAAAGATCCGGTCGTCTCTCTCGTTTGAAACCCCGAAAACCTTGGTTCGATTTCTATGGACTTTCCTCCCTCTTTCTCTTGCCGAGGTGTCTCGTGTTACCCCCGCAAAGCCATCTTGGCTCTAAGCCATCTCTTATGACTCTAAACGACGGCACCGAGGTGACCTTGGCAGCCCCTTAGAATTCAAGACTAGCCACCAAAACTCCCCCTAATGCACCATCCATAAGTTTCAAGCTATATTAGCCTCCCTAAAAAATATTAAATGGTCACCCCCTTAATATGGGGGACCGCTGGGTAGTAGAAGATGCCTTTATCCGGCGGTCGCCGGACCTGCCAGCCGCGGCGTGGCGTAGCGCCAGTGGCTCTGGCGCAGGTCCCGCACCCTGGTCTAACACTTTAACCAGCGGGTAAAGGCTTAAACCACAAGGTCTAACTCGGATTTGAACGCGCCCTCCCTGCTCGTGATTGCCGCGCAGACCGACAGCCGTGGGAGCGCCAGTCAACGCTCTCCCTCTTTGTCTCGTGGTTCGTGCTTAATACCATGCAATAGCCACTTTGGCTATTGACTTAAGTCATTGAACCATCATCATGGCCCACCTTAAAGCCCATCATGCCTGAAAAGAAAACCAACCCATCCCCATAGCATGCCAACCATTTTGGGTTTGACTAACCCTTGGGGTTAGTCAAACAACACCAAAAGAACATACTAGTCATTCAACACTAAGCCCCCCCAAAGCTTATAAGCTATGAAGTCTAAACTCAATGAAATCACACACAAAAAATTGGGTTGGGAAGCTATTTAAATTTCTAGCGACATGGAACAAAACAAAAAATGAAACTAAAAATATTCTTTCTTCCTACCTCTTTGATTTCTTCTCTCTTCCATGAGGGAAAATGAAGCCTAGTGATGAGGTCTAGAGAAGGTTAGATCTAGTTGCTCTAGATTCTCTTCCTTCAACTCTCAAATGACAAAAGAAAACTAACACCCCTATTTATTCCAAGCTTGAACTAGCTAACCCTTGCATGGTTAGTCTTGGAGGTCAAGGGTTAGTGTTTCATCAATTTGAACAACACCAAGGCCTAGTGGCCAACATAAAGAGAACCCACACCCACTTTAGAGTTACTCCACTGTATGGTTAGCACTCCTAGGTTAGATCTTTACACTCTTAAGCCAAAAGACAAAACATGGATAAAAATGACAACTCTTTGGGCCTCTTGGCCACTAAGGAGAGTTAGTCTCTCTCTTTCCCCAAGCTCCTACTACTCCTTGGGTAGTTAGGACCAAGCTAAGGTTAGATATAAGCTTCCAACAACAATGGACAAGCAAGAGACAAGAAAAAAAAAACACACACACATGAACAAAGGCTAAGACTCTCTTTTCTCCACTCAAAGGGGGTCACTTGGCTAAGTAGGCTACCAAAACTTGAAGGGAAGGGGTAGTGCTCACCTCTCCTATGGGGTTTGTTGCTCCTACCTCCTCTTCACTCCTCAAGGGCTCACCACACTCTCAAATGACAAAACCTCTTTGCTTTTTGGGGAAGATGTTTTTTTTTTCCACATAAAAATGGCTCTTGGCCCTTACACACTAGGTCCTAGGATCTCTCTAGTCTCCCTAGCACACTAGATGATTCCTCCAAGCTTGCCTAAAACATCTAGGCTAAGCTATAAGCCACAAGCAATCTAGGACTTCAAAGCTAGTTGCCAAAACATAAAGCAAACTTCTCAAGCTATCTTCTAAGCAACTAACTAACAAGCAACTAACAAGCAAAAACAAGGAATGAAGTGTTTGAAGTGGTGAGCAAGCTCACCTCCTAATCTACTTATACTAGAAATACTATAAAAAAAACATGGATGACATCCAAAATCCTTGGATGGAATAGGCAATCAACCACTTTTTGGTTGGTAGGTGGCACAAATCATCCAACCAGCTGGTTGGGGGCGGTGCTAATTCTTGTGGACCCAAAAATCCCATCAAAATGAATTTCTCTTGGCCACGGTCGCCCGAAAACCTCAAAAATAGTGAATTGTTGCTAACTTCCTCCAAATGTTTTGAAACTTAGCCACAAACTCCCTTGTGGTATGCTTGAAACACCCACCAAACTTCAAGTTCATGTGGTCCAACCATCAGCCATAAAAAACAAACAAGCGACAATTGCACGTGAAAACTATGTTTCAACGCATAGCATAATTTTTTGATTGGGAAAAGATCAACGCCAGGGGCTGAAACTCCTTCCACATCATCTTTTCTCCCTTTTAACCACATCATAAAAATCCCTCCACAAACAGCGCTCGATTCCGGCCTCGTCCTGTTAGCTGAAGGTACTTAACACAACAAAATCCCAGTCGGCCGTTACCGCTGGATAAAACCTCTTTAGGATTTCTTGTAGGAGACCAAGACTCCTTGGAAGCTCCTTGAATTGAAACCATACCAAAAGGTGGACTTGTCCTCCTGGGAAAAATAGATCACTGCCAGTAGTCTGCAACTTGCCGCACTGCAGTGTCTGTTTTGCATGAATGAACTAAAACACAGGGGAACCCATAGTTGATCCCTGTCACCGACTTATCCGAGCATGAAAATGAAATCGTATCATGAGCATTGTGCTCCACACCTCCGGCGTCTTCATGAACTGCATTGAAGCAACGTGGAAATTTCTACCTGGAATTGCGATACTGTTGTCAACCATGTCGTTGAAAGAATAACCCAGTGGGTAGTTTGTCATGGAGGTCAAGCTCTCCTAACTTGCCTCTGTTTGAATAGCGATCGAATGTCGAGGTGAGGAACAGGCAGCAGACTGTTGCCTGCAGTCGTTTTAATCGGCCCCTATATGTTCGAACGGTCGACCGGAATCGCACGCCCTGCTGCTCCTTGCAGGTACCCTAGTTATATAAACTCCTGAGCGCTTTGGCTTCATGGACGTCGCAGACCTCTTCCATTTGTTGGCCATTCTAGTAGCCATGTCGATGTTTCGTCGTTTCTGATACAAATGGTCATGTTTCGTCGCTGTCTGTGTACAAATCGGCTCTCCTTGCCTAAAAAACACTCAAAAAATATTCCGCGCGTTAAATTGTGCATCTACAGTTAGAGCTGGATGAAATATGATAAACTTCATAAGGATGGATACATTATACTGTAGATAAAACCCTTTATTACATTAACTTTTAAAGTAAAACTCTGGATTTTTGGTGACCCTTCTTTTAAAAAAACTGGGTGAAAGGATATTTTCCTACCATATTCTTTAAGTATTTTTTATTTATTTTTTTCTAAATTTTACCTCAAAAAAATAAATCGCACCCTATATTTGTTCTCACGTGGTTTTGATAGTGACCCCCCCAAGTGTATACCGTTGTATGTGTGACCCATGAGGGCAATGTCCCTGTTGAAATCGCCTGCTAGAATGTAGCGCTGGGGGTGGATGGAGGATTGGGTGAGTGTGTTGGTGATGGTGAGTAGGATATCAGGGATCAAGGGGAGATCTTCGGCGTGTGACGACATGTACAAGTGTATAAGGATAATTGGGGGGAGCGCGGGGAGGTGTAGTTTGATGATTTGAAGGTGTGATCGGAAGGGGAGAGCGACAAGTATTTTGACCGTGGTACTAGGGGAGTGATGTGTGCGGAGGATACCAAAAGCCACCCCACCCCGAGGAGGATGGTATGGCGTGGAACGTCTAGTTAGGCACTGTGCGGCTGTGAATGAGTTACCATACAATATATAGTAGGCTGGAAGGAGTTTGTTGATATAGGAACTATTGGGGTTGTGTGTGTTAAGTTTAGTTTCTTGTAATATGATGATATGCGGGGGTGTAGAATCCATGAGATGGATAAGGCTTTGAATGCTAGTGGCAAGTGATCCTACATTCCAAGTAAGTATGTTGAGTGTGTGTGCTTGCTAGGGGGAGGAGGTGTGTGGGGGACTGTGGGATCTAGGGGGTGTTGGAGGTGGGTCACTGGTGGAGCTGGGCATGTAGGAGGGGGTGGTGGATGGTGGTGTCATGGGCAGGGGTTGATATCTAGGGATGCCTGTCTTGACCTGAAGGGTTGCAGTAAGAATTTGTTTTTGGAGATGAATGGGAATTTGTTGGCGATAGTACCTAGCTCGTGTATGGGTGCAATTGGGTGTGCCAGGTGTTCGCCGAGAATCCTATGGACTTCTCCGGGCTTGGCTTGTAGTAGGCCGAGAGATTCGTGGAGGTTGTGTAGGTAGTGTGGGGGTGCTAGATATCTGTGAGGTAGTGTGGGTAAATCATGCAGTTGTTGTAGTAGTGAACAAATGTGTGTGTCTGGTTGGGTTCGAAAGTAGTCATTGCATATTGAGGATATTGGGGAGATGATGATGATTAGTGAGAATATGAGGTGTTGTATGGGGTATGTGCTAAGTTTATAGGTGGCATTGACTAGAGATGGGTGTTGGCAGGTAGGGAGCCCAAAGGTGGCGATTGGGTGTGTGGGTTTGCGGTTATTGGTGGAAGGGCTGGGGAGAAAGGGAGAGAAGTGGCCACTAAGGTGTTGATATGCAGGTACGAGTGAGACAGTGTTTGTTTGGAAATATAGTGCATATATGTCTTTATGGTCCTTTGAAAGCTTGTTGATGATGCTAGTGATGGTTGAGGGGCCTGGGTTTGGGTGGATGTTGCCGCAGCGTAGTAGTATAAGCGTTTCTCAGGCAAATTTATAGGACTTAAAGTGGGACGGTGGATGGTGAGAGGAATGTTTAGATGCGAGAGGTTTCTGGTGATATCTCCCATGTGGGCAGTGGGTTATAAATTGGATTTTGAGGGAACGGGGGTAAGTAGTGTGAGGGCGCGGTTGAAGTCTATAGTGAGGGGTAATGTTGTGGATAATAGTAGAGCTGGTCGTTGATGAATGTAAAGGGGAGTCTATTGATGGGTAATTTATTTGGGGGCCAATATTATGAGATTGATATAGGTATATTATGGGCCGTGGATAGGTGGGGGTTATAGTGTTTAATGTGGTGGCTATAAGAGAGGTAGGTGGGGAGCTTGAATGGATGGCGCCTAATGGGGGCATGGATGAAAGTGTATTCTTTGTATCTAGTGTGAGGGTATTTGTATTTGGCGGAGTTTTAAATGAATGTATTGGGTATCGGGTAGAGGGGTGCGATGGATGAATATTTGGGGGTGATGGGATTGGTAGACAGGTATGGTTGTGATGGGCATTGGTTGTGTCTTGATACAAATATGGCGGGGGGTAAGAATGTTCCCTAGGACTCAAGAAGCTTTGGTGTGGTCGGGTGTGGAGGCGTGGCCAGAATAGCTGCTGGGTAGTCAGCCCTCGTACAACAGTTAGTTGCCGTGGAATTTCGCAAAACTGATATGCCTGGGATGTGGTAGTATTTAAAAAAGCCTGAAGGCGAGGCTCATAGTAGGGTTCTGGCTGCGAGATCTCCATTAGTAGCTGCAACAGCATATCTGAGATGGGCTTGAATAGAAGATCTGCATGGTGCTGTGTTCAGATGAGGTCTCGTGTTGAGATAAGCTGAGTGCTGGCCTGGGTGGTTTGTACTTACTCGCAAATTTGTGCATAGCAGCAATATCCCTGGTCGCTTTGGAGCCATGATAGAAGTGCACATTTGTCGCCAGGTTATGGTCAGTTGGGTAGTCTCCAAGACCTTCAGCCAATTGAAGTCATTAATTAATTGCGCATAGACCTCTGAAGCCTTCCTACCACACCCATAGGGGGCATATCCTGTAATCATTGCATTCCATGAGGCCACATTGCATTGACGCATATCGTCAAACACTTGGCGTGCATCATTTATGTTGCCACATTTGGCATTCATGTCGACCAAGGTAGTGTCCAGAATGATGAGTGTCGGCCACTCTTTGTTCCCAAGATCCCAGCCAAACACGTGACGTGCATCCTCTATACTCTCGCATGTGGCATAAATGTCAACAGGGTGTTCTCCAGATTGATAACTGGCGCAGTTCCAGCTTTGAAGATGTTCATATGGACCTGTTTGCCTTCCTGCAGTGCACCTTGGCTTGCACACGCATTGAGAATGCAAATGAAAAAGACCCTGTCAGGAATCAGCCCTTCCCTCATCATTTGCTCATAGATCTCGAAAGCCTCTTTCCCACATCCATGCTTCGCATACCCTGCTAACATTATGTTCCAAAAGCACCCAGTTTGTTCAGGCATTTTGTCGAACACTTGGCGGGCATCCAGCGGGCATCCACACTTGGCATACATGTTGACAAGAGTTTGTCTCTCCACCTCTAGTATAGTCTGCTGCTGTTGCTGCTGCAGCTCTTTCTCGTTCATTACAATTCCAGCCCTGACGATGTCGCCATGGACTTCTTTGCCCTTTACCCGAGCTGCCAGGGCAGTGTTCAGAATGACATTTGGTACAGCTCCAGCTTTGATGATGTCAGCAAGCCCACCTTTTGCATACATGTCCACCAGGGTATTGTTCAGAATGACAGTTGGTACAATTCCAGGTCTAAGGATGTCGCCATGGACCTCATTGCCCATTTCCGATCTGCCAGGGCAGTGTGCAGAATGACATTTGGTACAGCTACAGCAGAACCTTCAAGCATCACCTTCCACGACACCATATCTCGTTCAGCCATAGTGTCAAACACTCTCTTTGCATCCTTGATGCACCCACATTTTGCATACATGTCCACCAGGGTATTGTTCAAAATGACAGTGGGGACAATTCCAGCTCTGAAGATGTCGCCATGGATCTCATTGCCCTTTTCCAGATCTGCCATGGCAGTGTGTAGAATGACATTTGGTACAACTGCAGCAGAATCTTCAAGCATTGCATTCCATGACACCGTATCTCGTTCAGCCATAGCGTCAAACACTCCCTTTGCATCCTCGATGCACCGGCCACATTTTGCATACATGTCCACTAGGGTATTGTTCAGAATGACAGTTGGTACAATTCCAGCTCTGAAGATGTCGCCATGGACCTCTATGCCCTTTTCCAGATCTGCCAGGGCAGTGTGCAGAATGACATTTGGAACAACTACAGCTTTGATGATGTCATCAGGTATAGCTTTGCGCTTTTCCATGGCTGCCAGGCTCTTGTGATGTGTCGGGGGACTGTGGGTGATAAGCAGAGCTGAGTGAAACAGAGACGAGTTGAGGCATAGAGGCAAAGAACCTTGTGTATGCTGAGGTGAGTCCATCTCTAGCATGGTCTGCTGCTGTAGCCGCCGCTCTTTCTCTTTCGAGCGCAGCCAGTTCTCCCGCTGCATCACACGCTCCTCAACTATGGCGCTCCATGAGACCACCGTTCGGAAAGTCATGTTGTAAAATACATGGCATGCATCTAAGTTCAAGCAACCACTTGTGTAATTCATGGCAGTGGGGGTAGTCTCTAGAAGACTAACAGATTCAATTACTGCTTGGACGAAGTTAGTATGCACCGCTTTGCCCTTTCGTGATGTCGTGAAAGCCTCTATGCCAGAACCATGTTCAACATATTCAGATATCTTTGAACACATGAAGAGTGGGGGGAGAGGTAAAGGGTATGGGATACCAGCCTGAAATGCCCTCATAGTAGGAACAGTCTGGTTTTGCAAGGTCTCTTCATCTTCACGCTGCCAAATCTGCAGCTCCTGCTCTTCCCGCGCTGGTCTGCCCTACTGTCGTGGCACTGGGAGAGCTCTGCTCAAGATGCTGTAGTTACTTATGATGCTTAAGCGACTGTCAAGCACACTGTTGCGCCTTTGTAGAGCATATCCTACGATCATTGCATCCCAGGAGACCACGTCTTGTTGTGCATGTTGTCAAACGGTGCAGAGGCGTCCCTTTGATCTTCTCTCGCAATGCTGTCGCCCATTTCAGTGGATTCTTCGACCTCGAAGCTGTTCGCACCAACAATTCCTCCCTGTCCGGCCCAAAGCCCCATTGTTTCCCGCTCAGGAACTTGTAGTACGTGGCTTGCTGCATGATTGCTCTATCGATGTCCTCTGTTGTGGCCGTCACTACGTCCACCAGATGTGCGGCAGAAGACGCTCGCCAGGAGGAGTGCACTGATTCTGCCATATTCGTGTTCGGCATGTCCGTGTCGGAATCCAAGCACCGCTCCTACAAGGACACAGACAATGGTGAGGAACCAATGGAAAGGTCCGTAATAGAAAGACAATTGCACGAAAATGACAGGATCATACCTCCCGCATGTACTGTCCGAACTGTCGATACCGGAAAATGCCACCACCCCAACCAGTTGTGCAAGGCTCCCATATTGGTTGTCTCCACTGCACCTGACGTGTTCCACCAAGCCTCGATGATAGCAAACTTAACCTCCGCGTCATCAAATGTGGGTGCATCCTTCCACGCCGTACAAAGGACACGGTGTTCAGCCTGGAATGAGCTAACAACAAATTTGGTAGTGTAGTGGGATAGACTCTGCATCCAATGGAATCCACAGGATCTCTCTTTCCCCTCCATTGGAACATTGGGGTCCTCACCGTACACACGCCGCACCGCTGCCCAGTTGGCCTGAGCGTTGTCTGCCATGAATCCCCTGAAATTGGGCTCTGGCAATCCTGCCCTTGCCATCTGCTCGTTTATGCCCTCCCACAGATGCATCTCCGACTGTTGTCCTCCCCTTTCATCTCACAGATTGCAATCGTCATGAGCCTCTTGGAGTGATAGTCATAAACATGCGCACCCATAGTCACCCACTAATGGTTTGTAATTCGCTTGATGTGATCAAACATCACCCAAGCATTCGACAGGTTTCCAGTTGTCATGCGAGTGACCAAGTCGACTCCACTCCTAGGCCCACACGTCGACATTTTAAAAATGTAACAACGATCGGATTCGCTGCCTTGCCCTGGAAACCTGCTACCTTGGATGTAGTCATATCCAGTCATTCATTTCACCTCCAGGATTGAGTGCATGTCCGACCCCCGGCCGAACTCCTGCTTGCAAGATACGATGTGATTCCGCACATTCGGACTACAAACGTGCGAGACGGACTCCAACAGGTCAAGCATCTCCTTTTCGTTCAAGGGCACTCGGTCTGAACCATCTTCAGACATGATTTTTCCAAGAGCAATCTTGTGGGCTGCCTTCAGCTGAATCTGCTTTGGTCTTGCTCCGGGGCTCAATTTCACCTCCTCTTTTATGATGTCGTGTGCTTCCTGCACAGCCTCACGCATGTTGCCTCTCGCCAAGGGGTGGCAGTGGACCCCAACGTGTATGCAAGCTCTAGTCAAGTCCGGGAGCAAATGGATTACGTAATATTGCTTGGCTCTGCACATGGACATGCACGTCGGTGGTTCTTTGCAATGTGCGCACTTGAAAGTACCCGCAGGAGCTTGGCTGGAGACAATGAATGGATGATGCGTTGTGCCAGTCCAATCCGTCTCGTTTCTCCGCCCTCTTTTGGAAAGAAAGTGGAAGCAGGCAGGATTCAGGCACCTCAGCTTCCCCGCACAGAGGACGTATTGTACACGAACACCATCAGCAATTTTCGTGCTACTGGTCTTCGTCACACACCAGGGGTGTCCATCATGCTTTCGATCCATGTCTGTTAACATCCCTGAGGCTTTGTTTGAGGAAGTGACAGGTGCAAACTTGAAGATGACATTGCCATCGACTTCGGGAGGCAGATACGTTACCTTCCTGACCGGAAATTTGGCATAGTCGAGAGCAGCCAGCTCGGAGCGAGAACCATCGAGGTGATGTTGCCGTAGGAGCTGCACAATGGACCGGGTTGGAGTTATGCTCGAGAGTACTTGCGTAGCACCTGCAGAGACGTCCATGTCAGATTTGAACGACCGTGTGAAAGACATGGGGACCTCAATGCACTCATCTTCATCGTCGGAAATGTCGAATACGTCCACACGAGAAGCTATGGAGGGTCTTGACGGTCCAGGTCGGGAATTATTATCGTTGCATACCTCTCTGTTGGCAGTGGCCGCCTGTCGGTTTCCCACCGCATTTCCGTCCGAGTCGCACTTTCCGACATTCCAGAACGGAAATGCAGCACCGCATTTCCGCCCGGGTGAGACCTTCATACTCTCCAGAACGGAAATGCGGTAACGCATTTCCATCCAGCAAGCACGGTATGTGAAGGTGTAACGGAAATGCGGTACCGCATTTCCGTTCTGATTGAGAATTATGAACAACGGGAACAGAAATGCGGCACCGCATTTCCGTCCGAGTGGCACTTTCCGACATTCCAGAACGGAAATGTGGCGCCGCATTTCCGGTTTGTATCTGATGCATGGAGCCGAGTGCAATTCCGATCGCTTGAGACAGCGCAATTCCGACCGCTTCAGACATTCAGAGTATCCAGAACGGAAATGAGGTACCGCATTTCCGTTCTGACTGTAAATCGTGAACCATCGGAACTGAAATGCGGCAGCGCATTTCCATCCGAGTCGCACCTCCCTCACAAGCTAGAACGGAAATGCGGCACCGCATTTCCGTTCTTATGAAAAATTGTGAAACATCGGAACTGAAATGTGGTACAACATTCCCGTCGGAGTCGCACCTTCCGACATTCCAAAACGGAAATACGGCGCCGCATTTCCGTTTTGTATGTGAGGCATAGAGCTTTGGAACGAAAATGCGGCACCGCATTTCCGCCAGGGTCAGACCTTAATACTCTACAGAACGGCCTTGTCACTCAATTTCATTCGCCGCTGTGTGTTATCTTCCCCATATCTGATTCACGGCCTATTTCTTTAAGAGTATTGGACTATCTTCCGTTCTGACTGAAAATCGTCAACAGCAGGAACAGAAATGCGATGCCGCATTTCCATTTATGTGAGACCTTCAAACTTTCCAGACCGGAAATGCGGCACCGCATTTCCGTTTAGCTGAGACCTCTATACTTTCCCGAACGGAAATGTGGCACGGCATTTCCGTTCATCAACGAAGGTATGTGAAGGGGGAACGGAAATGCGGTACCGCATTTCCGTTCAGATTGAAAATCATGAACCACGGGAACTGAAATGTTGTGCCGCATTTCCGTCCGGATCGCACGTTTCGACATTCCAGAACGGAAATGCGGCGCCGCATTTCCCTTTTGTATCTCATACATGGAGCTGTGGGACCATGGTGTAAAGTCTTTACCCATCAGTCTGTGGAAGGCTTGAGTTCTTATGTGCTTCACACACATAAAACATACATTGTTGTTAGCCTTGTCAAGACCAGAAAAATACAGGTGATTGAGAAGCCATGAAAGTTCATCTTTTGCCTCTTTTACAGTAAGAGGATTGCGCTCATGGTGAGTGAAGTCGTACCTTCCTCTGCCGGCTTTTTGTTTCAATCTATCCCTGCATGTGTTTTTTACCCATTGGCTGCAAGATGCTGCCCAAGATTCACATGGGTCTATATGTAAAATTTCACAGGTTCTATGGAAAGCCAGAGACACTTGTTCAACAACGTCTTTCAGCAAAGTACGTTTGAGAGGGATGTGATTCATACCTAGGCTGAATAGTTCTTTCAGCCTTGCATGTCTAATAATATTCAGGTCCATGGTACGTACGTGTTGCGTAGGTGTAGAACCAGATAGATGGAATTCTGTTTTTGTATCCACATCCCAAAAATCATGAAACCTTTTGGCACTGTCACATAGACAATCTGGTGAGTGAATCAGGTCTTGCATAAAGCAAAAATCACGGAGAACAGCAGCAGGCTGATAATACTCAGAGCTGCTTTGTTTATGATATGTCCATCCAAAAACTATCTCATCGATGAGAATAGCTAAGTCATTTTGTCCAAATTCCAAAAAAGCTTCTTTTATCAAGTTCCTAGGGTTTATCCACTCCATACCACGGTTTGGGTACAACATATGAATGAATCCCAAGGGAGCAGGTTTTGCTGCCTGTTTTATGAATTTCCTGCCATGGGCTTGAGTTTCAATTTGTCTGCAACCATCCTCAAGACCAAACAACGCATCTGCACATACAAAGTTGAAGAACATACCAAAAATGAGATTTTTAAAGATCTGTCCATGATCCAAAATTTCGTTTGCGTATTGGGGAGAATTCGTCAGTGATACGACGAGTCTTGTATGACTCCTGGCTGGCGATGTTGATGGTGGTACTGGAATTAGCACCCGAACCCCCAAGTGATGACCGATTCGTTGCTCTTGAATTCTCAGAGGTGTTGGTAGAGTATTGTCCCCTGCCAGAGCGTCCTCCTCTTTGGTAGAGACCTCTTCCACGACCAGGGGTGCCTCTGCCTCGAGTGGCATTGTTCTTGCCTTGTTGAGGAGGCGTCTGCCCCTCCATACGCTGCTGTTTGTAGCTATTGAATTGTGGCCTGGGAAGGCTGTCTGAAAAAGACGCAGGTTTCACAAGTTTCTCAATGTATCTGGCCCCCTTGGATTCTCCTAACTTCACAAGCAACTTGGCTTGGGGGTCAATTGAGAATTCACAAGCTGCTTCCATTATGAAGCTCCGGGTCATCTGGAAGGTAATTTGTGCAAATACAGCAGATCTGGCAGCCCGCATGATCCACACCAGAAAGCTGTAATACTTGGTTTGCACCGAAGGATAGGCATCATCAGGGAAGAACACAATCAGATTGTTCAGCATATACCATACCATATGGTCAAACCAAGCAACACTCCCAATGCAAGAAGAGGGTGCCCCTCCTTGTCCACAGTTACATCTTATGTAGGGACGATGCCAGTTGAAGAGTTGACTCTTGTGATTTTTGGATCTGGCCGAACCAGTCGGCAAGTCATTTTTGGTCCTCAAGGTAAGGTTCTCACCTTTGTCACAGAGCTTGTAGTAGAAGGTCCTTAGTGGCCATGCCACAACAATAGGTTCTTTTTTTATTCTCTGAAAACCCTCCTTAGCATCCTGTGCACATCTACTGCGTTCAGCAGGAGTTATGTTGCCCCATTTGACCCACATTTCAATAGAAATGGGTGCCAATAAGTTGATATTAGCATGTGGGTGCCACATCATGTGGTCGTTATTGGCAACCTCTAATTCAACTGCACGGGGAGGCAACCAAGGGACAAACTGCAGATTTCCAGGAGTGGCACCTGCTGCCCTTTCTTGTTCCACTTGTGAGATTTCTACTTGTTCACAGAATTCTCTCACTGCCTCTTTTTCTTCATCCGGTAAAATCATGTGCCCAAGGGTGATTACTTACAGAAGGGATGAAGTCTTTTTCAGATGTGTTTGCAGATTTCTGCGTGGAGACAGTCTGGTCATCTTCTGGGTTCGCCATTCTAAGAGCTGCCTCAATGGCTGATCCCTTCTTTTCCCATTGTATCAGCTCCTCGACATCATCTTCCAGTACCTCAATCATTTTAGTATTGAATTCTTGGAGCTTCTCCAGGTACCTGCCATTCTTATTTGCCATGATGCCAAGTGCAACCCAATTTTCCAAAGCCAAGGTTTCAAGTAATAACACGGGGTTTTCATCACCTGAATTTTCCAAGGCCTCAGTATCCATCTTTTGCAATGCAGCATGGAAGTCACTTGGTGTGACTTGTGCGAGGGTTGCCTGCACAGCAAGAATTGGAGGAGGTAGTGGGGACTGATACCCCAGGGCTATGAGGTCCTCATTCCAGCTAGGACCTCCTTTGGTGACTTTCTGTCAAGGCCCCCCGAGAACAATTGTCAATATATCAAAATGAGAAGGTGAAAAGGAGAAGGGTAAAGGTAGATGGTGTGTACAAAAACCACTAAGTACAAGCTGAGGTATGGCTGCCACCTGACCTTGTTCTAGGAAACATTTCCGTGGAAATACAGAGTCTGATTCCGGAGATACCTGCTCCCTCCTGTAGATTACCTGACATTATGGGAATCTACAAGCTACATAAGAAAAAATACAGATGGATTACCAATGCCTATAAATGTGTTTTCAGTGAACTTGCTAGCCTTCTTACAAGGGCTACCATGGATCTTCTACCATTGGTAAAAGAATGGGCCAAGACAAGGCTGGATACTTATGAGCAATTTTTCAAAGTATCTACTGCTATGTATTGGATTATCGATTCCATCACTAACTTTACACTAAACCTGCCTGAAAAAATCCATAACATCTTTGTTGCTGACATTACACAATGCTATGAGAACATACCTTTGACAGGACAGGATAACTTAGGGGACGCCATTGAATACGTGGTGAAGATTGCATTCCAGCAACATCATCGGTCTCACCCCCGGGCACGTCATACTCTATGGATTCCAGCCAAAAACGGTACTTTAGGAAAAAGTAGGTGGGGCACGTCTTCCCCAAAATCAAGTACCTGGATTGAGCTTTCTGAAGTCAAGCTACTTATGCTCCACAAATGGCTTATGTCATACTGTTTTGTTGCCTTAGGGGACCGTGTGTGGCAGTAGATTTCTCGAATACCTATGGGTTTTTCATGCTCACCATTATGGTGCAACATGTACTTCCTTTCTTATGAGATCAAATTCATCTTAAGGCTTGCAGCTTTAGGACAATTCCAGCTTATGCCTATGTTTAAATCTGCCTTCAGATACATTGATGATATATGTTGGTTGAATGTGGGTGATGCAATGCTATTCCATTTCCAGAAATATGACAAGAGAAGACTACTCCCTTTCACTTACACTCAATATATCCAGTTCTTATCCAATAGGCCTGTGAATCAATCTCATAACATTGTGATTTCACAAGTTGTGCCTATTCTATACATTTCCAGCAATGTTGATTTGGCTGGGAAGGAGTGTAGCATTCTGATTAACACTCTTGGGAGGAATGGTTTCAAGACCAGAAAACTTGCTCGTATCTTGACAAAATTCCTTGAACGTGGTTCATTCCCTGGCCTGCTCTTCCCTGTACAAGAGCTTATTGAGAAACTGAAAGGTACTTTCTAAGAACTTATACAGAGCTAAGTTATACCATTGAACTCTCCGTTCTTTTCTAGTGATACTATACTAGTTTTGCTATGATACATTTATGCCAATGTTTCATTCTTGATCCGAGGAAGTGAGGATGTAGGATTCTATTCCTTTGGATAATATAATCTGAGGATAGAACTACATGGAAGAGGGAAAACCTTATGAGAAGAGGTCTGGTATGCACTCCCTTACGGGGTGAGTGCATACCACACTCACTCCGTAAGGTTCTGCCATGCCAGGGGATTGGCTGGTGGGTCCCTCTCTCTCCCTCTCTCCCCCTGCCTCTATAACTCTTTGGAATTCATCTGACCTTAACCTTTTGAGGTTATTTAGTTTTTCATCCCAGCCTTTTTCATCCAAATTTGGATGATTTTATTATAGGGTGATGAAACTTAATGTAAAAAAAGCTGGATTTACCATCTATTTCTTTCATCTAAACTGGATGATCTACATAAATAATGGTTACCTACTATAAAATCCAAGAGAATAATAAAACTACCATCATAAATGATGGCAGTTATTAAACCTAAGCCTATACCATAACCCTAAAAGATACATTTCTATGGGATGTCATCCATTGACAAGGTGCCTCTCTTGGTAAAATATGATTTTTCATCCACCCTGGATGAAAAATCGGGAAGTTTTGCCCTAACCAGGCCGACACACTTCACAACACTGAATTCATGCTTCAGTGAACCTTGATGATGCGCTGTATAAACCCGCTCCCCTGCTGCTACATGGTACTCGTGATGGCTGGCTCTTGGGATGCGCATTGGTGGTTAAACAGATTCTTCTCTGGCAGACGACAAAGCGGTGATCGCTTTGATCAGAAACTCATGGTTCTTTATTTTGCAGCGGCGCTTTTACTCCTTGTTGGGAAGTACTCTATCCCTATTTATCTACAGATTACATGTTGCTCTCTCTTTGTGTATGAGCCATTCTCTATCTGTGAACGCTTCTACTCTGATTGCGTTATGTTGAAGACGATCTGTTGGACGCCATGGCGCAGGGCATACCACAAACACTCGAGGTTTTTTGAGTTTACCCTTGCTTGAATTGTGATCTGTACTTGCTTTAGAATTCAACACTGACATGGATAGCAACTGTGAAGACCTGTCATTTACCTGCTGCATCCTCACTAACACACATTGCTATGTGGTGGTTTTTGGGACGGGCACAGGTGAGGGTCTTCACTTGTCTTGATTTCTTGAAGCTTGCAGCTCCTGTTCTTGCAAATGTGGATTCTGCTGCTGCCTATGCTGCTGATGCCATTTGCTGTTTCAAACAGCCACCATGCCGCTTCAGACCTGCTCCAAGATGGCTCCAATGAGGATCTGCTTCTCTCCTTACCCCTGTTTTTGGTTTTTTACAACCACATTTGCATGTGTAGGAGTTAAACTATGAAGGGTACAAGGATACAAAATAGCAGTTATTACTCTGACTGCTTTGATACTTGGCTCTGAAATGAAACTTCTTGGTATGACTCTGATGGATCAAAAGGATAGGCTTTGATAGATAACACACATACTTCAAGGCCCTCATATCATTTTGGTCTCATGGCTTGATAACAAACATGGGTTTCTGAGCTGTTCTTTCACTGCTGAGCTGGTATTTTAAGGCCTCATAAAATAGTTCTGCCAAGGTGAAAGAGCAGCTCAGAAACCCCAGTTTGTTATCAAGCCATGAAACCAAAATGATATGAGGGCCTTGAAGTATGTGTGTTATCTATCAAAGCCTATCTTTTTGATCCATCAGAGTCATACCAAGAAGTTTCATTTCAGAGCCAAGTATCAAGGCAGTTAGAGTAATAACTGCTATTTTGTATCATTGTATCTTTCATAGCTTAACTCCTACACATGCAAATGTGGTTGTAAAAAACCAAAACCAGGGGTAAGGAGAGAAGCAGATCCTCATTGGAGCCATCTTGGAGCAGGTCTGAAGCGGTATGGTGGCAGTTTGAAACAGTAGATGGCATCAGCAGCATAGGCAGCAGCAGAATCCACATTTGCAAGAACAGGAGCTGCAAGCTTTCAAGAAATCAAGACAAGTGAAGACCCTCACCTGTGCCCGTCCCAAAAACCACCACATAGCGATGTGTGTTAGTGAGGATGCAGCAGGTAAATGACAGGTCTTCACAGTTGCTATCCATGTCAGTGTTGAATTCTAAAGCAAGTACAGATCACAATTCAAGCAAGGGTAAACTCAAAAAACCTCGAGTGTTTGTGGTATGCCCTGCGCCATGGCGTCCAACAGATTGTCTTCAACATAACGCAATCAGAGTAGAAGCGTTCACAGATAGAGAATGGCTCATACACAAAGAGAGAGCAACATGTAATCTGTAGATAAATAGGGATAGAGTACTTCCCAACAAGGAGTAAAAGCGCCGCTGCAAAATAAAGAACCATGAGTTTCTGATCAAAGCGATCACCGCTTTGTCGTCTGCCAGAGAAGAATCTGTTTAACCACCAATGCGCATCCCAAGAGCCAGCCATCACGAGTACCATGTAGCAGCAGGGGAGCGGGTTTATACGGCGCATCATCAAGGTTCACTGAAGCATGAATTCAGTGTTGTGAAGTGTGTCGGCCTGGTTAGGGCAAAACTTCCCGATTTTTCATCCAGGGTGGATGAAAAATCATATTTTACCAAGAGAGGCACCTTGTCAATGGATGACATCCCATAGAAATGTATCTTTTAGGGTTATGGTATAGGCTTAGGTTTAATAACTGCCATCATTTATGATGGTAGTTTTATTATTCTCTTGGATTTTATAGTAGGTAACCATTATTTATGTAGATCATCCAGTTTAGATGAAAGAAATAGATGGTAAATCCAGCTTTTTTTACATTAAGTTTCATCACCCTATAATAAAATCATCCAAATTTGGATGAAAAAGGCTGGGATGAAAAACTAAATAACCTCAAAAGGTTAAGGTCAGATGAATTCCAAAGAGTTATAGAGGGAGAGGGAGAGAGGGGGCAACAATGAAAAAAAATGGGTTGGGGGGGGGGAGGTCAGATGGTGGGGTCAGCTGCAGCATATGTCCAACACCATATATCCTAAGTTAATCGACGCTATATCTTGGAAACAGGACCGCCCACCGACCTATCAAACAGGCTAAGTCCTGGCAGAAGACAGTAGAAGAGATTCTCAAGGACCTGGACCTCGAACCGCAAGTCTTCACCCTGCTGGATAAATCTGACTTAGAGGCTGTAGTGTCCAACTATGTTTGTTGCCATGAGATTGTCTGATGAAAATGAAGTTAGGCAAAAAACTTCCCTGAACTTGTTTCCAGTCAGTGACATGGGGGAGGACATCTTGGATGACCTCAAGGGTCTACCCACTCTCGGCACTAGACTGAAATTTAAACTCAGGGCAGGAAGCCTACCTTTGAACAACAAACAGAAGCAGAGAGGAAAGGGAGAGTGCAATTGCCCGTTGTGTGGGCAATCTGAAGACAGTACTCATTTTCTGATACACTGTCTGGGGTTCTCTCGCCAAAGAGACGCTCTCTTCAAATCTATCAAGGGAATTGTTCATGTACCTCTGTTTACTAACTTTGAAAAAGTCGAGGCTGAGCCAAAAGCCCAGCCCCTTCTGAGGCCTAGTTTTTGGGCATCTCACACACAACAGATTGATGCTTGTGTGAAGGGATTTGTAGAGGATATCTGGAAAACCCGGATTAATTCTATATGTGAAGGTAAGTCTTACTACCAACGTCAGCCCCTGACAGAGGTAGGATCTGTCCCTTTTGTTTCCCCAAGAGAGGGGGAAACAAAGAAAAATAAAAAAATTGGGGGGGGGGGGGAGTGACTGAGTAGCAGCAGCTGCTCAGTCACTCCCCCCCCCCCCACCTTCTTTTCATTTCTTTGTTGCCCCCTGATGTCTCCCTCTCACTCCCTCTCTCTCTCCCTCTCTCTCCCTCTCTACTGGGAATTGGCAGCTTGCTATCAGTGTTGACTTCTTGTTTTCTCATCCTCTATCAGGCTTTTTCATCCATACCGGATGAGCCACCAGGATGGACACTGAATTACCTCTAGGATGGTTCTTTTGGCTTTTTCATTCCTCCTTTATTGACTCTCATCCATACCGGATGAGTCACCATGGAAGAAAAAATTACCTCTATGGAGGTTGCCAACAGCATCCTGTTTTTCCATCCGTACCGGTTGAAAAACTACCAGGATGATAATTTTTCATTCCTCTTTTATTGACTCTTTTTATCCATACCGGATGGTCTGGTGAGGAATGATAAAATTACCTAGATGGAGGTAAGACGCTGCCACGGATGATATTCCCTACTTTTTCATCCTGACACAAGTGATCTGTCTATGGATGGTGTGATTATGACCTGGAATTGATCTTTACTACCCCTTATTATGATTAATTATGGTGGAAACCCTAACCCCTACCCCAAAACCTATTTTTAACCTTGCTACGGATGAGATCCGTCAGGGTATACGGATGCGTCCTACTATTTTTCATCCACGGATGAATAATCAGGGGACAAAAAACCCTATGTTGTCTCTCCCTCTGTCAGAAGCACGCGATGTGCTTCTGAGCTCGTGAGGAGAGTGTTATGGCGGATGTGCTTCGGTGGCCGCCCCGTTTGTGGTGTCGTACCCATGCTAGACGAGCGCCTAGGGAGAAAGGCGGCGCCTTGTCTCTCTTGCAGCAGGAAATGTCGCTATGAATGCAGTGGCATCTTCCCTCCTCTGGCTTTTTTTGTGCTTAGCAAGGGTGCTTATGATGGGGAGTTCTCTCCCTCCTTTCTAGTGCCTTGCGATTGTGCCTGCTTTGCTTCATTGCTTATGTGCTTTGTGGAGGCGGCTTGTTGCGGGTGGTGATGGCGCATAACCCTCTTCCCCAATCGCTTAAGGTGCCTTTGGAGTTTAGGGATTCTCATGTTCTTATCTCTTTCTCTTGCTTTTGAGTTTCTTAGTTGACATCGATGACAAGTGTGAGGGTCTGTGATTCACCTGGGGTTCCACAATCCTCACTAACCTGTTGGTTTTTGTGGGGGCTTGTGATGGGACCAGGTGAGGATCCTCACCTACTTTGAAGTTTCTTGAGCATGCAGATTGGGATATGGGCTGAGGAGACCTATGGGTTTATGCGATGTGAGGTGGCTGCTGCCTGCAGCCCCGATTTCAACCTGACTGCCCCTGGCTTGACATGCTACAGCCTGCGTTCTGGCCTTTGTCGTTCTGCCGCCGATGCGCAGCTCGGCCTGACTGGCCTGTTTCCTGAGGCATGCACACAAACCATACCCTACCTTTAGATCTTTGACAGCAAGGTCTGTGGATTATTAAGCTAGGTTGTAAGTTTTTTTGGCCAAAGAGGATCTGGTTTTTGGTGGTATGTTTTTGGCGGTTTTGGGTGTCTATGGACGTGGTGGCCTTGAAGGTTATGGCGGTAGCCTGGTAGGGCACTGCCCTGCTCCTTTTCAGGCCTGCTTATGATATGTACTGGATCATAGTAAGGTGTTCTTTGCATGTCTTAGCATGGAACTCTTGAAGGATGAGGATGGTAAGCTGTAATGGGATCCTACCTATAGTTTTGGCTCTGTCATGACATCAGGCCTATGACCTGCAATCTGGTTTTTTATATACAAAAGAGGCTGGATCTCGACTGTTCATGCTGCTTGTTTGTACAAGTCTTGAACCTACAATTTGACAGGCTGCATTCACATTCCCTTGATACCTTATATGATCACATGTCTCGGGGTGAATACAAATGATATGGAATCTATTTCATCTTGCTCAAGTTGGACTGCTTGGTGGCATACTGAGATTCTGACAAACTGCAGGCTGGTCCTTATGCCTTGGCTGATGCATGACCTGCCATAATTAATGGCTGAAAAGGTAAGTTGCTGCAACCCGTGGATCATGTCCAAGATACCTATGTGAAAACGTGTCTTGAAATGGTAAAAGGCCAGGCTGGACCATGGTACCTTGCCCTTTGCATGACCTCAACATTTTTGTGCTCCTTCAATACATGACCTGCTGGTAAGGTATGTGTACAGGCTGAACCAAGAGGCCTTGCAGCCTGCACATGGGCAGCAATATCTTATCTTGTCCCACACATGAACAAATGATTCATTGGCCAAGATGGCCGGATCTCGGGTGTTCAAGATGCTTGCATCCCCTACATGAACAAATCCCGCCCTCCCACCCTGTTTTATCATGACTGATTGGGTGATGTCAATTCATGGGAAGCTATGACAAGAATGGAAATGTTAGATGGTGCCCTGTTTTGGGTTATTTATGTCTTTAATTGACAATGAGCCTAGTGGGTCTTGTCCCTGTCTTGACATGACATGAATATCTTCCATCTCTTCTGTGCTGCTCTCTTTTAAGCTCTCGACGAGATAAATTCAAGGTCAGATGGTGGGTTCAGCTGCAACATATGTCCAACACCAGATATCCTAAGTTAATCGACTCTATATCTTGGAAACAAGACCACCCACCGACCTGTCAAACAGGCTAAGTCCTGGTAGAAGACAGTATAAGAGATTCTCAAGGACCTGGACCTGGAACCGCAAGTCTTCACCCTGCTGGATAAATCTGACTTAGAGGCTGTAGTGTCCAACCATGTCTGTGGGCAACCTGAAGACATTATTCATTTTTTGATACACTGTCCGGGGTTCTCTCACCAAAGAGACGCTCTCTTCAAATCTATCAAGGGAATTGTGCATGTACCTCTGTTTACTAACTTTGAAAAAGTTGAGGCTGAGCCAAAAGCCCAGCCCCTTCAGGGCCTAGTTTTTGGGCAACTCACACACAACAGATTGATGCTTGTGTGAAGGGATTTGTAGAGGATATCTGGAAAACCCGGATTAATTCTATATGTGAAGGTAAGTCTTACTACCAACGTCAGCCCCTGACAGAGGTAGGATCTGTCCCTTTTGTTTCCCCAAGAGAGGGGGCAACAAAGAAAAAAAAGAATGTGGGGGGGGGGAGTGATTGAGCAGCAACAGCTGCTCAGTCACTCCCCCCCCCCCCCCACATTCTATTTTTTTCTTTTTTGCCACCTGATATCTCCCTCTCACTCCCTCTCTCCCTCTCCCTCTATAACTCTTTGGATTTCATCTGGCCTTAACCTTTTGAGGTTATTTAGTTTTTCATCCCAGCCTTTTTCATCCAAATCTGGATGATTTTATTATAGGGTGATGAAACTTAATGTACAGAAAGCTGGATTTACCATCTATTTCTTTCATCTAAACTGGATGATCTACATAAATAATGGTTACCTATTATAAAATCCAAGAGAATAATAAAACTACCATCATAAATGATGGCAGTTATTAAACCTAAGCCTATACCATAACCCTAAAAGATACATTTCTATGGGATGTCATCCATTGACAAAGTGCCTCTCTTGGTAAAATGTGATTTTTCATCCACCCTGGATGAAAAATCGGGAAGTTTTGCCCTAAGCAGGCCGACACACTTCACAGCACTGAACTCGTGCTTCAGTGAACCTTGATGATGCGCCGTATAAACCTGCTCCCCTGCTGCTACATGGTACTCGTGATGGCTGGCTCTTGGGATGCGCATTGGTGGTTAAACAAATTCTTCTCTGGCAGACGACAAAGCGGTGATCGCTTTGATCAGAAACTCATGGTTCTTTATTTTGCAGCGGCGCTTTTACTCCTTGTTGGGAAGTACTCTATCCCTATTTATCTACAGATTACATGTTGCTCTCTCTTTGTGTATGAGCCGTTCTCTATCTGTGAACGCTTCTACTCTGATTGCATTCTGTTGGAGACGATCTGTTGGAGGCCATGGCGCAGGGCATACCACAAACACTCAAGGTTTCTTGAGTTTACCCTTGCTTGAATTGTGATCTGTACTTGCTTTAGAATTCAACACTGACATGGATAGCAACTGTGAAGACCTGCCATTGACTTGCTGCATCCTCACTAACACACATCACTATGTGGTGGTTTTTGGGACGGGCACAGGTGAGGGTCTTCACTTGTCTTGATTTCTTGAAAGCTTGCAGCTTCTGTTCTTGCAAATGTGGATTCTGCTGCTGCCTATGCTGCTGATGCCATTTGCTGTTTCAAACAGCCACCATGCCGCTTCAGACTTGCTCCAAGATGGCTCCAATGAGGATCTGCTTCTCTCCTTACCCCTGTTTCTGGTTTTTTACAACCACATTTGCATGTGTAGGAGTTAAGCTATGAAGGATACAATGATACAAAATAGCAGTTATTACTCTGACTGCCTTGATACTTCGCTCTGAAATGAAACTTCTTGGTATGACTCTGATGGATCAAAAGGATAGGCTTTGATAGATAACACACATTCTTCAAGGCCCTCATATCATTTTGGTTTCATGGCTTGATAACAAACAGGGGTTTTTGAGCTGCTCTTTCACCTTGGCAGAACTATTTTATGAGGCCTTAAAATACCATGCTAGGCCTATACCTGCTTAAGGGGGCTCTACCCTTTTGTTTCTTCTTCCTTTTTAAGAATCTTGCTTATATCTTGGTTCTAAGACATCATCTTCAAACCAAACCTGCAATCTGGTTTTTGAAATAAGTTTGAAATGAATTTTTGAGATGATGATGCATACTATGGTGCTTTCATGATATGAATGACCTGAAATCCCACCCTCCCGCCCTGTTTTTTCAGAGACCCTGAAATGTAATGGGGTATTCAAATGAGACTGTAAACATGAAAGGGAATGTTAGATGGTGCCCTGTAAAGGGCTGTTTGGTCTTTCAATGACAATGACCTTAGCGGTCTTGTCCATGTCTTGACATGACATGTATATCTTCCCTCTCTTCTGTGCTGCTCTCTTTTAAGCTCTCGACGAGATAAATTCAAGGTCAGATGGTGGGTTCAGCTGCAACATATGTCCAACACCAGATATCCTAAGTTAATCGACTCTATATCTTGGAAACAGGACCGCCCTGTCAAATAGGGTAAGCCCTGGGAGAAGAGAGTAGAAGAGATTCTCAAGGATCTGAATCTGGACCCACAAGTCTTGACCTTGCTGGATAAATCTGACTTAGAGAGTGTAGTGTCCAAGGCCATGTCTGTTACCAGAAAATTGTCCGATGAAAATGAAGTTAGGAAGAAAACTTCCCTAAACTTGTTTCCAGTCTGTGACATCGGGGAGGACATCATGGATGCGCTCAAGGGTCTATCCCACTCTTGGCACCAGACCTAAATTTAAACTCAGGGCAGGAATACTACCTTTGAACAGTAAAGAAAAGCAGAGAGGAAAGGGAGAGTGCAATTTCCCTGACGTACCTCTGCTGCTGCGGCTGCTTGAAGCGAGTTGGCGCGTCAAGCTGCTACGGTGCTATCGTGGCTACCCGTGGCGCGGGTCCCCGCTGCTGCAGGGCGTCTCTCCCCCGCTCACCACGGCTCTCTCTCTCTTCAGCTCGTTAGGTCGCGCCTCTGCGCGGCGTTCCTACCACACAGGGGAGAGAGACATCAGCCCCTGCTTAGGGCAAGAAAGCAAGACAAAAGTGAGGGAGGAGGCGGTGCTTACCTTGGGCGTTGGAGCAGCGTTGGGGCAAACTCCTTGGGGCCTTGCGACCACCTCGTGCTCGGCAGCAGGTGCGTTTCTCCTCCACCCTAAACCCCACGCTCTGAACTACCTCTCTCCCAAAGAACAAACGAAAACGGGAGGGGAAAGAGATACTTCAAGCACTTAGGGGGAAAAAAAAAACGCGGCGCCTACGTGCAACGCCCGGCCGTCGCACGCCTGCGCCCCACCCTTTTTTTGAAATGTCAAAATGATATTTGCGACGGCCGGCCGTTGTTGCTTGCGACCCCCGGCCCCATAAATTAAAAAAACACGTCGCCCCCCGCGACGGCTTTCCGTCGCGGGGTGCGACCCCCAGGTAAAAAAATGAAAAAAAACTCGTCGGCAAATGCGACGAGAGGGTGTCGCAGGAGGCGACGGTTGGCTTTTCTGGGTTTAGGATTTAGGGCCTTTTGGGATTCTTGGTTTTATTTATTTTTATTTTTATTTTTCATATGGTACTGGGTTAGGGTGTTTGCTTTTCTTTATGGTGCTAGGTTTTGGATTGGCGGTTTTAATTGTGGGTCTTGGGGTTAAGAGGATAAACGGTGTAATTAGGATTCACATACCCAAAATGTGGTTCAATCTGATAATCGCAAAGCGCTGGGTCTCAACAAATTTTTCCATGGTGTGGGCATCCTGAAGATAGAACGAGAGGAAGGATTTATTGTCTTGGGCTCTAGCACCATAGGGACGCTCCGCCTTTGGTTACCAATTTTGAAAGCCCCGAGGCTGAGGCATAGGGTTTTTTTGCTAACGGTTTTTGAGAAATGAAAGTGTTGGTGGTGTGTATTAATTAGGATGCGATGGTGAGGAAACATCGACCCGTCTCCCTCGAGGATGGGGAGGTAGTACCACATATCGATTGTGGCCCTAGAGCGACCATTTTTCGTGGTGAGGAGCCACCCATTGCACCTGATCCAATACAGGCTGCCGAGCACAATCGTAGAAGGGACCGGGGCCAAATTTCAGGTGATGCGGAGGATGTTGACACTCCGGGATCAAGTCGGGCGCGCCGCGGGTTGCCCCCTCGCGGGCCACCCCGTCCAACCACATCCACCTTTGACCCCCCCGACAGGATGGAGTGTTGGTGCACTAAGTGTTGGGAACGGATACCGCCGGGCGGCACCAGACCACCGAGGCGACGACCGCATGTTGTCGAAAAACATTACAAGAAGAACAAGATTGCGGATGCGGCAAAGGTGAGTGTTTTTCCCACCCCTCTCATTAACATTCATTTAAGGTACATTTAGGTTATCTAATAATATAGTATGATTGGTAAGCATACATGAATCAAAATTACGACATAAGTATTGATGCGTCGTTCACTACGCACATTGCAGCCACGACTTGATGCCCAAGCTCGCAATCACATTGCACAGGAGGCATTTCGCGCCGGTCTACTTGCAGAATTTGTGCCAGAGCATGTGTCCAATGTGACCAGTTGGTTCCCCCAGCAGCATGTAGATGAGATGTGTAGGGTCGAGGGGTATCGTAGGTGTTGTAGGCGTTATGGCCGGCAACGAGCAGGCCCACCCCCCCCCCCTCCAATTTCCTCAAGCGGTCCCCCTGATTGTGCCCCCCCCCCCGTCTGTTTCTTTGCCTGATCCGGACGTTGTACCCCCGGCTACACCTCCAACATTACATCCTCAACCACCTCCACTTTCATCTCCTCCGCCAGCAGTACCACCTCCACCTCCACCTCCACCTCCACGTGCATGTGCCCCCCGAACCCCTAAGAGGGGTCGGCTTCGCCCTAGGTTTCCTCCCCTTCGGCTTGGGCGGCCTGAGCCGGATCCTCGCCCCCGATGGGAAGCGCATAGGACTATGTTACCGAGGACAGTCCAACCTCGTTGTTGGGGAATCATCTCGACCCTCCCACCCCCATCCGAGAAAATGTGGAGTTCAAGTATTGGGGGAGACAGTATGTTGTGAGAGCCGCTACAGACCCTGCTATGGGTCGGGGTTTATTCACGGTCAATGATATTGTGGTTCTTCCTCGGAGAAGCAACATGGTGGACTTGTTTCCCTACTACGGTCCATACTACACCTCCGCGGAGTTCCGTACATTACGCCTCAAAGCCCCATACATCCTACCCTACATTTTGTGTGTCAACAGACAGGATATACGTAGACGGGGGTTGTCTCCCATTGAGATCAGATTTTGTGACGGTGACCCCGACATCTTCGGCAATGTTGCTGGGCTGGTCAATAGTTCTTTTGGTCATCCTAGGAGAACCAATGTAGTATGGGACGAGCAAAGCGATGGGCATGAGAGCTTTTGTGGTCATACGTCAGTATACTATGAGGGGATGCACATGTTTGTGATGACATGTGCTAGTAGGACTATTAGGGCTGACAGCGAACTATTTGCATCGTATGAGTTCTCCCGGGATGATCGGGACCTCCGATTACAGCGTGAGTGGGATGTGTATGATAGAAATAGGGTTCTTTTGAGACAGGGATCGCGGAGAGAGGCATTGTAGATATTCTCATGATGTACTTTGTATACATCCGATTAATTGATTGATGTAAATTTTTTTCTTGTTGCTCGTGTGGGTTGCAACTTTGCATATGTGATCTAAACATACTTATGCACACGTGGACCAAATATGAGCTTGAACCAAGTTGATTCAATGGGTCATTCTAGTGTTGAACGCAGCTACGTGTCATAGAGACGGAAAATTGTGTTTCGCATGCAGATGATTTTTTTTTTAATTCCATTTTCAAGCCATATGCTTAATGATAGCATATGCAATGTGCGTGCAGAATTTGGGAGTAAATAAAAGTCATTTGGACCCATAACCAGATTTTGTTCTCTCATTTGCACTCCAAAGTTGAGTTATTTTCAACTTCATGCACTCTTTATAGAGAGTTATGCAAAAGTGACCCTAGAAACACACTTATTTTTTTTCCATTTTTTTTTGTCCCATTTTTTGCATGGATGTAGTGGTGCAAAGCCTGATGTCACAGAACAAAATAGAGCTAAAAATAAAATCATTACGCCCCTCAAAACCGCAATCATATATTTTCTAAATGCAAATATTTATTTTAAATTCATTTAAATTCGCAAACCTATTCAAAATTGGTGCAAGGGTGAGTGCGTCATTGGGGAGGCAGTTTTTTTTTTAAAAAATTTAATTTAATTTATTTTTATGCTGGATCTTTGTACAGGTGTTGCACACATATTTAAGCACATGTAGGAAAAAATGAAGCTTGAGCCACATCTGTTTGTTGGATGCAATGGCATGAGAGGATTTCCTTTCACATTAATAAACAAAAATTGGTTGATAGGGTGAATGCGTCATTGGGGGGGCAAATGATTTTGTTTGGGTTTGAAACTTTGCATGCGTGTACGTTGCGCACAGACATGTAATTATTGAATGACATATTTGATGCACACACACATTGAAGGTTGTTGTTTGCATTTCGCTTATAATGAAGTGTATGGTTGCAATGACACATTATAATATATGTCCCTATGTTCATTTGTTCGTATCAGGACTTTGTCCATCCCTTCCCGGTCTTTTCTCTTGGCACCCCATCCGAAAACAACCCAAGTACATCAGGCGGGAGCCGTGGGCGAGACGTTGCCCCCACGGTACCGGACGATGATGACGATGACAGTGATAGTGACAGTGACAACAATAATGAGCATGGAATTAACCAGGAGGATGTGCAAGCCATGGAGGATCTCTTAATGCATCATGTGGGCGCTGATGCATCCCATGAAGAGGGAACCCGGCCAATCGATGATCTTGAAATGGCCCCCTCAAATGACATGGAGAGGGAGGCGAGAACTCCCTTGTACGAAGGAGCGAAAGTGAGTCGACTTTCAACAATCTTACTTTTGCTCAATCTTCAAATTCGATTTGGCATACGTAATGTTGGGATGTCTGCCATAATGCGAACTATTGCAGACTATATCTTTGCTCCACACTTGAAACTCAAGATGCCACGGTTGCAGAAAGAGGCGCGCGAAGTCTTGGACTCTGTGGGGATGGGCTATAAGATTTTTCATGCATGTCCATGTGATAAAACCCTATACTACGGAGAGGATTCGCATCTCACCAAGTGCCCAAAGTGCAAGAAAGACCGGTATCGGGATGATGTCCAAGGGAAAAAAGTACCACGCAAGGTATAAGCGCCATTCCCCCTCGCATGGAGATTACTTTCTTTAATCTTCTCAATGTATGTAAAGTGTATTCCACAAAGTTTAGGGTTTAGAGAGTAGTACTCATGCAAGATCTGATTGTGGTTTTGGAAGGAGTGAGTGAGGAGTGGAAGGAGCGACGTTTGGTTTTGACCATTCACACCCAAATGAGGGAGAGACATAAGGGTGTTGTATTATTTGTGCTAATGGGATGATTACATGTGGGGGGCGTGGGGTATTTCATCCTAGAAAATGCATTACTTTTCAATCATCCCGCGATTGAGGGCACAGTACCGAAGCCCCGAATTGGCCAGACTCATGAGATGGCACGCCTCGCATCGGAGTCTCCCAGGAAAGGTGTGCGGGCCACAAGATTCACAAGCATGGAGGCATATTGAAGAGATGTGGCCTTTTCTCTTGGAGGACCCACGACATGTCCACCTCGGCTTCTCCTCGGATGGGGTCAACCCATTCTCTATCCAATCATGTAGTCATTCCACTTGGCCGGTGACCATGGTGAATTACAACATCCCTCCGTATCTTTCAATTAAAAAATGCCATATCATGTTGGCTGCCATTGTGCCAGGTGAGTGTACTCATTTCATGTTTATTATTGCCTTAGACTTTACATTAAACTTCTGATCTCTGACGCAATTCGGATGCAAGATTGATGAGTGACATAATCATGGAGTAAAACATGTAATTCATTTTGTAGTATAATTTGCATATTGGTGGAGCATTGAAACAATGATGTGAATGTCTCATAGGGAAAAAACAAGTGGCAAACATGGACACGTACTTGCGACCTCTTGTTGATGAACTTAAGGAGCTATGGAGGGGGGTCCCGGCATTGGATGCTTCACTTGACCCTATGGCCGGACACTCTTTTCAAATGAGAGGCATCTTGCTTTGGACAATGCATGATTATCCAGGTATATTATGTTCCCCATGAACAACCCGCGTACATTCACTTGTCAATGCCGGATAATATCGATGAGGATTGGGATTGATTGAAGTAGCGGCGACAGTCTTGTGCACCGTAGTGGGGTAGATGGCATTATGGGCCATGCACATGACAACTTTTTGTTTTTGCTAATGTGGTAGGATGTGTAGTACACGACTAACTGTTTGCTCGGGGCTAAGCACCAAAGGGTACCATGCATGCTTGCATTGTGGCGATGATCTTGATGCACATAGCTCCCGCCATCTTCACAAGATGGTGTATTCCAACTACCGCAAATTTCTTCCTATGAGCCATCGATGGAGAAGAAGAGAGAAACACTTGTTTGATCGCAAAGAGGAAGTACATCCCCCCCCTATGACACCGTCCGGGCAGTTTTGGGAGGACCGATGGAAGGAGGCCCATGCGGGCACGGACGGTGAAGTGGACGTGCCCGGCATTAAACGACTTTCAATCTTCTACGAGTTGCCATATTGGGCGGTACATATTCCACAAAAACACCGTCAATATCCCTATGCATGCATGTGATATTGCACATTTGGTATGCGTTGCATTGTCACTTTCACGTAAAAAAATTTGTGTAAGTCTTTGTGGGTGGGAATATATGTAGGACCTGAAGATTCGCCATCTTCTAGATCCCATGCATATTGAGAAGAATGTCTGCTCGTCTTTTTTTCGGGTTCTTCATGGCACGCCGGCAAAGAAGGGAGTGGTTGCAAAAGGAGATTCTCTCAGTGTTAGAAAGGAGCTTGAGGAGCAGGGTCGCATGCGCCATCTATGGGCCGAACAAAATGGTGTGGACCCAAAGGGTGTTGTACGGTGGAAGTATAGGCGCGCACCTTGGCAATGGACAAAGGAGGAATACAAGAAAGTGATAGCCACCATAAGTGCTGTCCGAACACCAACTGGTTATGGGTCATCCCTCCGTATGAAGTTCAGCGAAGAAGACGGGGTCCATGGTTTGAAGTCTCATGACTACCACAATCTATTGCAAGACATCTTGCCCATTGCAGTACGTGGGACATTGACTCCCGAGGTTCGTGATACAATCTATAGATTGGGAGGCTTGTTCCGGTGGATTTGCTCCAAAGAGTTGGAAGAAGCAGATTTTCCACGCATGAAGAAGGAGGCGGCAGAGGTAATGTGTATGTTGGAGATGCACCTTCATCCCTCCTTCTTTGACATCCAAGTGCATTTGGTAGTGCACTTAGTGGAAGAGGCTTCGATTGCCGGCCCCGTTCATTCTCGGTGGATGTACTTCCTTGAGCATTATATGAAGACTTTGAAAGGATTTGTAAGACAAATGGCGCACCCAGAGGGTAGCATGGCGGAGGGGTATACGTTGCAAGAAGCTATGTTCTATTGCACGGAGTACATGGCAAGGGTGGATGAGGAAGCCCCTTGGATGTGGAAGGAAGAGGAGGATGCACGAACCAATGACATCGTTTTGCCCAAAAAATCGAAGAGGGTAAAATTGCCGACCTTGGTGATTGAGCAAACGCATGACTTCATACTGAAGAACACCCCATCCATACATGAGTGGGAGGCAAGATACAATAATCTTGTTCAGCAACGAGAGGAAGAGATGCTTGCATGGAGGCAGAACCATCCAAGGCCAGTTACTAGACGCCCACGACGAGGAGCGGGCCGCCGGAATGTTCATTCACAAAATTTGTCCATGGAATTGCAGCCTCTAAGTTCATTCCAACAGTGGCTTCGGACTTCAGTTTATGACGCCGTTGCTCAAGGAGAGGTGGTTTCAGATTTGGTGCAAGACATTGCAAGGGGCCCCTCTCAATTCGCGACCTCATACACGACAGTTTGGATTCACGGTCGTCATTTTCGCATTCGTGCTCTTGACATAAAGCGCAAAATAACCTTTGATTCTGGCTTGTGTGCCACATATTGGCAAGACTCCGTGTGGGGCAAGGGAGATACACCACCTGCTATGAGCAAACTTGAGTACATTGGAGAGCTTGAGAGCATACTCCAACTTCAGTATACAAGGTACCGGCCTCTTCTCTTCAAGGGAAGGTAGTTCCAGCCACATCTTGTGGGGCCCTCCGCAACACTAGTGCAAGATGATTGTGGTTTAATGCGTGTCAATGCAGATAGGCTCAACCCTACTCATCATCCCTCCGATGAGCCTTTTTCACGGCCGTCAGACATAGAGCAAGATTTCTTCTCCGATGACAAAACAAGAGGGGGGAATTAGAAGGTGGTTGTGCATGCTCAGCTAAGAGGAAGACGTATCTATCATGGTCTCGGATCTCCATAGGGTGAGGCAATTGCGGTGGACGGAGAGACTGGTCATGTTGATGATGGAGGTTGGGTAGAGGGGGTAGAAGAGGATGATGACGCCCCGGACAATGCGTCCTGGACCCTATATGATGAAGCTCTAGAAGATACGGATGTTGGAGAAGGAAACGAAGACACGACCATTGACAACGAGGTGGAGGATGATTCGGAGGTGCCTTTTGAGGGTCGAGCCATTTATGACGATGACTCCGATGACCAAGAAGACTTGCAGCTTGATGAAGATGAAGAAGCTCCGGATGATGATGTTCAAGTTGATTAGACACAAAATCAAAGCTACATAACAATTCTCGCACCGAACTGGACCCATCCCTTCGATTGATTGTACATGTACATGCATATTGTACTTTATTTCTATACTTGATCAAATATGGCTGTGGCTGGTAATCTTTCAAGAAAGAAAGCAGAGGCAATGAATATGTTGGAGCAACACATACAAATGTGGTATCAAAAGAATTATCAAAATAAATGTCACAATCTACAAGAAGGTCCACAACAACAAGCTAAACCATAAAGAAAAACAAACACCCTACCCCAGTACCATATGAAAAAAAAGAAAAACTAAGAACTCCCAAAGACTCTAAACCTAAACCTAGAAAGCCCTGCCGTCGCTGCCTGCGACCCCCACGCATCGCCACCTGCGACGCGTTTTTTAGATTTATGAGGCCGAGGGTCGCAAACGGCGACGGCCAGCCGTCGCAAACTGTGATCTGTTTTTTTTTTTTTGCAAGAATAGGGCAGCCGGGCAATTTGCGACGCCCTGCCGTCGTAGGGGCCTTTTGCCCTTCATGCCACCAGTGACGGCTTGGCGTTGCAAGAAAAGGCTGCGATGAAAGAAGGGGCAAGACAGGGTTTTTTTTTTGGCATGCGACGACCGGCCGTCGCCAGAAAAGACTGCCTTTTGCCTTTCGCTGGGGGGCGACGCTTGGGCGTCGCACGGAAGGGCTTCCTTTTGCCCTTCATCAACCCGTGCGACGGCCTGGCGTCGCCGCCTGGCCCCTGTGCCAGGTGGCGACCCGCGGGGTTTGGCTGCGACGGCCCGACGTCGCAAACACGCTTCGCAGGGTTGGCGCCGCGCGGGCGTGGGGGCGCGGCTGGCGTCGCAAACCCCCCCATTTGTTGTAGTGTCGCACAAGGTCGGGGTTTCAAATCCCAATAACCGCCACACTGCTTCTCTATAGTTGGTTTTGATTATCTTCTGCTATTTTGGTTATATTAATATTGTTTGTTGGGCTGATCTTTTCCTTAGAATGATCTAATTGATTATATATTCTTGACTCACCTAAATTAATGGGTACTAGTAAAAACTAAATAAATCAATATCTCTATCTTTTAAACATATACATAAAATTATTCAAAAAGAAAAGAAATAATAAAGTTGGTTAATTGAAATTAATTTGTTGTTGTTTACTGAATAATTAATATTTACACTAGAATATCTCTCCTCTAAAATAACCTTAACCCTTTATACCGAGGGTAATTATACATTCGCATTACTTATTTCTGGACTATTGTTTTTGTAAATACGTCAATGAGTTAGTACTAACTGTTGGTTACAAATTACAAACGCAAACACTGATAACATAGAAAAATTATAATCCACACTAGCAGCACCCTTGGGGCTAGGCGGCGCCTTCGGGACCTAACCTAGCTCTGTCTAACACGAACCTTAAATTAAGTATGCAACTGTTAATGGGGTGCATTAATGGTTGACAGTTGGCCTCCACATCGACCTTGTTGGCACACTCAATGACAATTCTTGCCTCAAGTTCTTGCTTGAGCTCCTCCCGCAATGCTGCCAACTGAGTGGAAGGAACATGAGTCTTGAAATAGGTGCCCAACAGGTTGAGAGTCCTGCTTATGGAACTCATAATCATGGCCTGCTGTCGGTCTTCATGGAAAACCTGCTGCTGTTTTTCATCATTCTCAACAGTTTGATGTTTCACAAACCAATCAGGCCATGATCCCACAAGATCTTGTTCCTGAGCAACCTCATCTTCCACAGGTGCTGCAGTACCCTTGCCCTTTACCCCTTCAACCTCTGTCACAGTTTTGGGCATAACCTGCACAGTAGGGATTTCCTTGGGCAGACTCTGCATCTTTGGTACCATGGGGTCTCCGACCATACTAGAGTTTTCATAGAGAAGATCGCCCTTCTCAATTTCTGCCACTACTTGCTCTGTAGTGGGGATGTCCAATCCCTCCCTCTCCACAGTAAGAGGCTCCGGTGTAACAACAAATCGAGTCTGAGTTGCCACTGGGGCAACTTGGTCAGCTTGCTGTGCTGGCCACGGCATTGAAGTGACTTCTTCCTTCCTTCGGGTTTCCAGCAATAGCAGCTCATTGTGCTGCTGCACCCCATCCTGTGCAGGAGCTATGGAAACATCGTCGTGAGGGTTCCTTGTGGCAAGTGGATCCGCCATTACAATTGCGTCCCTCTTTTGTCTCTTGGACTGGTGTTGCCTCTCTAATCCTCCTTCACCTTGTGAAGAGCCTTGCTCCTCAACTGCAGTTGTGGCTACCTCAAACACCCCCATTACCTTGTGTTCTTGCGCATCAAACAAGCAACGAGGTACCATTCCACGAGAGAAACGACCTTGCATAGTGGAAGAGTATGATTGGTCCAGTGGACTGTCGGATGAAGAAGAAGCCATAGTATATGCAGCACATCCACAGTTGGAACCTATTGGGCAATTAGTGATCAAACATACCACAACAGTAGGATGTCACATGGTGAACACCCAAGGAGAACCGAATACTCCGAGAACGGAAGATCCTGAGGAAGAAGCCATGGACACACCTCAACACCCTGCCCGTTTTTATCAAGAAAGAGAAGAGGACATTAAAATCAGTGAAGTACCTACCACGATTGCAACCATCGGACAGGAGATTGCAGGATGGACAGTAACGGAAGAAACTCAATTGATTCAAGTGAATCTGGGAACAGTGGAAGAACCACAGATAATACGAGTAAGTGCAGGTCTTGAAGAATCATTTCTACAAAAAGCCATTGCATTATTCACAGATTACAAGGATGTATTTTCCTGGAACTACAAAGATTTGAAGGATATACCTTCCAACATCTGTCAGCACCGAATTGAATTGGAAGTTGACACAAAACCAATTCGTCAGAACCATTACAGAATGAACCCCAACTATGCAGCTAAAGTTTGGGAAGAAATCAAGAAATTACTGGATGCAGGATTCATATACCCAGTAGAGACACCACAATGGTTATCACCCATTGTGATAGTACCCAAGAAGAATGGAAAATTACGAGTATGTGTGGACTACCGCAAGTTAAACGCAGGAACCAAGAAATACCCCTTTCCATTACCTTTCACCGAAATAGTGTTGGACACAGTGGCAGGACATGAGATGTACTCATTCATGGATGGGTTCTGTGGGTACAACCAGGTGCAGATGGCAGAAGAAGACCGAGAAAAGACCGCATTCATCACTGAATGGGGAGCATATGCTTACAAAGTCATGCCATTTGGACTTTGCAACGCACCAGCCACGTTTCAGCGAGCAATATCTGAGATATTCAAGAATTATCTCAACGATTTTATGCAGGTATTTTTGGATGATTTCAGAGTCTTCGGACAGAAATCCAAACACTTGGCACAGTTAAAACTTTGCCTACAAGCCTGCAGAAACAATGGAGTAAGTCTCAATCCGGAAAAATGTACATTTTGTGTGAATTCAGGATTATTGTTGGGATACATTGTGTGCCAACATGGAATTCTGGTGGATCCAAAGAAAGTGGAGGTTATCCAGAAAATACCACCACCAGAAAATCCCAAGAAACTCAAGAGATTTCTGGGACAGACAAGCTATTACAGAAGGTACATGGACAAATATGCTCACAGAGCGGCACCAGTCTATAGACTGCTGAAGCAAGATGTCGAATACCGATGGTTTCCAGCTTACCAGGAATCATTTGATTCAATAAAAAGGGCACTCATAGCAGCACCAATTCTGATAAATCCAAGATGGGATTTACCATTTCATGTACACAGTGATGCATCAGGCATTGCTTTGGGGGCAGTTCTAGCTCAGAATGTGACAGGCACAATAGATTCACCAATCTATTATGCAAGCAGATTGTTGACAGCAGCTGAGAAGAACTATAGCACCACAGAAAGGGAAGCATTGTCAATGATTTATGTTGTTCAAAAGTTTCGGCATTATTTACTTGGCAATCACTTTAAGTTTATTGTTGATCATCAAGCTCTAGTTCATTTAGCAAATCGACCACTAGCTAGTGGCAGGGATGCTCGATGGTTATTACTTCTTCATGAATATGATTTTGAAGTTGTTCATAAACCAGGAAGATTACATGTTACAACAGATCATCTGTCAAGGATTACTACTGGAGAATTAGCCACGGGATTAGAGGATCAACTTCCCGACGCATTTTTGTTTGCTGTTCAACCAGAAACACAAGATGAAGAGACAGATCCTCTAGACGCTCTGGGAGTGTTTCAAGGAGACTATAACCTCCCAGATTCTCTTAAGCTCATAGATGACACTGATGAAGAAGAGGACTCATCAGATGAAGATGAACCTCTTGATGAAGGACCTATTATTGAGGAAGAGCCAGATCCAGAAGAAGAAAATGACAAAGAAAACGAAGAAACAAACAATCAAGAATTGGCCAATATCAGTATTGGAGCTTATACAGTTACCAAGGAAGAATCAGAAGACATTCATAATCAAGATCAAGACGATTGGCAATGGCCAATCAAATACTATCTGAACACAGGGAAATTTCCTGAAGACTACACCAAATATGACAGGAGAAAGCTTTCAATGAAAAGCAAGCTATACACAGTAATCAAGGGGATTCTGTACAAAAGAGGAATTGACTCCATAATGAGAAGATGTGTGAACAAAGAACAAGCCAAAACAGTGATGCAAGAGCTACACAAAGGAATTGCAGGAGGACACTTCAGTTCGGACCTGACAACAAAGAAGATATTATTAGCAGGTTACTGGTGGCCTATTGTATTTGGAGACACTTATGAACACTGTGAACAATGTGATGTTTGCCAGAGGATGGGACCAGTAGAACGAACTGGGAAGGGTGCTATGCACTCAATACTACCAACAGAACCCTTTCAACGCTTGGGACTAGACTTCGTGGGGCCCATTAAACCTCCAGCAAGGTACACACATAACCAATACATCCTCACAGTCACTGACTACACTACCAAATGGGTTCAGGCCAAAGCACTAAGAGACAACACTGCCAGGTCGACAGCCAAATTCTTACATGAAAACATCATCACACGATTTGGTTGCCCGCTGGAATTCGTCAGTGATCAAGGATTTGGATGCCATAAAATGCTTGACGGAGGAGTTCATGATCGTACATCACAAGAGTACTGCTTACTATCCTCAAGGAAATGGCCAGGCTGAATCTACCAACAAGATATTATGCACTATCTTAACCAAGATAGTAAATGCCAATCGTACAGATTGGGACACCAAAATGAACACAACGCTATGGGCATTCAGGACATCATACAAGGTGACCACGAAACATACACCATTTCAACTGGTGTATGGAGTAGAGGCACTATTACCCATTGAATGTATGATACCTACACTACGAACTGGAACTCATGAACGATGGGGTTTAGAGGAATCTCTACGAGTCAGGGAATATGAATTATTTCATTTGGATACAGCAGCCAGCTTTTTCATCATTAACTCCATTTTCTCCATATATTCTTCAACAGTTTCATGCTTCTTTTGCCTGAACTGTTGTAGACTCCCATACACTTCATCCTCAGTTTTGCTTGTCCTGAACCTGTTCCGGAATGTTGTACTAAGGCCATTCCAGGTTAGGAAATGATTATTAGGAAACCTTGCATACCATTCACTTACTTTCTTGATAAGTGAACAAGGAAACAATCTCAATTTGGCATCATCGCCATTCTCATTGTTCACTATACACATGTGCTCAAATTGGCTGATGTGTACATCGGGATCCCTTTTTCTTGCATATATTGGAAAAGGTGGCTTTGCCCGTGTTGGAGGTACCACCATCTGTGGCCCTACTACACCCTGCCCTCTAACAGGTGCTAGTCCTCCTGTAGGTGCTGGTCCTTGAGGACCTGCTCTTGTAGTGGTGGAACTCCCACCAGAGCACTCCCTGCTATTGGCCCCTATGTACTTGCAGTACCCTCAGCTCCAATTGCACTACTTCCCACACTCCCTGTCCCCCCAGAGCCAGATCCAAGCTGCCCGCCTGATCCCTCTCAGCCGACACCTGTGTTGGCCTGTGATCCAAGTGCTCCACTTGATCCAGGTCCAATAGGTTGGGATGTCCTGGTTGTAGTCTCAACCTCAACTATTGGGTCTACTTCTTCGTACTCTTCATCTTCCAAGTTCTTCTCTTGGATTTCTTCTTCCTCACTCATATAACTCAACTGAAGTGGTGTTGGAGAGTCTGAACTCTCCGTTGGCTCTACCACATCTTCCTCTCCTTCTTTGGCTTGTGTTTTAGAAACTGGAGTTCCTGCTCTTGGTGTTCTATGCGTACTCTGATCAAAGATTTATGTCAAATCTTTAACCCAGGGATGTACCAGATCTTTCCCCTCGTGGCTGATCTTCTTCCTGTACCAAATCCCTTAATCTTTCTTGTAAAGAATAAAAAGGAGTGGCATCCAAATCTGGATCTTCCGGTATGGGTGATGTACTCTCTGGCCTTAATGGTGTGAGAGGTCCAGATGATTTCCCTATGTCTATTCCTCTCTCCCAGAGATATGGATAATTAGCTTTCAAATATCTTTCTTTTTTTGCTGAATATTTGTGAAGTCTAGCTTCCCTTTCATCAGTCATGTCCCATGTCTTTTGTATCTTTAATGAGGCAATAACCAAAACTCTCTCCTGTAGTATCTCTCGTATATGCCTGGATTTCTTTCAAGCTTTAATGCACCCCTGGCTATACTAGAAGGTTACGTTACCAATTTCTTTGTTTCTGGGTTGATGTTCTCTATCCCATGGTGGATAGTCATCTCGTGGCCTCTGATAACGATTACCCATATTGTATCGTCTTGGTCCATCCGATCCTCCCTGTCGGATTTGGACTTGGTGTACCCCCACCTCTCGTGTGTACCCACTCTTCTTGGCCCGTTGATTGTAAATACAATGGCTGGTATTATGATTGTTCATATGACAAATATCACAGTATTTGTCTTTCATGTGGCATTCTGTTGCCAAGTGTCATGCAGTCCCACATTTGTGACACCATGTTGCCTTTCGTGGCCCTTCATCTTTAAAATTCTTGATAGCCTCTGCTATCTTATGATCCAAAGTGGTTTTGTCAATCACTTCTTTCTTCTTTTGCTTGGGTTTTTCTTCATCATCAGAGTCTTCTTCTTCCAAGGGATCCTTGGAATCTGTACTTCTGCTCTGATGAAATCCCAATTCCAATTTCTTTGCAGTTCCTACTGCTTCTGCCAAAGTGTTGTTAGGCATGACTGTAACCATGGTTACATATTCAGGACAAAGTCCATTGATGAACCATGATTTTTGCAAGTTGTCACCTGGTGCTTGAGGTAGCTTCCTGATCAGAGTCTTCATTCTCTTCAGGTAGTCGACTACCAATTCTTTCTTTTTCTGTCTCAGGTTCTGTAATCCTATGAAGATTTAAGACGTGGATTTGTTGGATCTATATCGTTCTTGAAATGCGGCTCTCATATCCGCCCAATTTGCAAAGTGATTGGCTGGAAAGGTTGCCAACCATTCAATGCCTTTTCTGGCCATTGAACAAGGAAATAATCGGATCTTTTCCTGGTCTGTTGCTTCATTGTAAATGGTGCACATGTTCTCAAATTGATTAAGATGGATATCCGGATCAGATTTCCCATCATATAAAGGAAACGGCGGTCTGGTTTTGCTTGCTGCTAAAGCCATTGGTGCTGCTGGTGCAACCGGCTGTCCAAACTGAAATGGTCCCGCTGCTGCTGGCTAGTGGTGTTGTTGGTGTTTTTCTTCCAAACAATGATTCAAAACTAGGAGGTCCTTGTCCCAATGATAGCCGTCTTCCAGCTGCTGTCCCTACTAAGCTTGGAAGACAAGTCTGAAAGGCCGTTCTTGGTGTAAGCTTGATCTACAGGATATCCTTGGGTACCTAGTTCTTTACCAGTGCAAATTCTTCATGCATGTGATTGTAAACATTCACCTTCCGTTCCTCCCAGCTTTCAAACTCCACTCGTTTAATGCATAGCAATGCTATCACATAAACCAGTGTTGGTAACCAACTTGCTCTCCCTCTACAAGCCACTTGATAAATCTTTATCACTCCTTTCTCCAGACCCCACTCTGGATCAACATCATGCACTCTCTTAAGAATGTTTCTTTGCAACCGTCTGGCAATTCCAAGAACCTCTGAAAGAATTGTTTGGACAATCTTTCTTTCTCAATTTCACAGGGAATTTGATTCATATCAAATTCATTGATTCTCCATCCACCATGATCCCACTAGATGCCTGTCACATGGGGGGCTGCTATTTCATGAGCCATGAGCCATGAGCGGCATGAGCCATGAGCAGAGTCGTAAGTGTGAAAAAAAACATGAGCAGACTATTTTCCGGAAATATGTGTCCGCGGGAATAGGGTTAAGGGTGCCACGGTCATAGGGGGAGAAGGACCTCCCGATGAAGGAGGTTCAGCAATGTTTTTTAGAATTATATATTGAATGGCAATGTTTCGCGAATGGTAGGGTGGTATTGCTCTGTACAATGGGGGCCCATTTCAGCCTAACAGCCACTTGCAAAATCCTCCCACACTCCCAATCCCAAACGAAATGAGCAATGACGCATTCTGGGAACGATGGACACAAAATAGAATAAAAAGAGGGCACAATGAGGTTTTTATTGATCCACATGAATTGCATTTGAAGCACGTCTACTGTGCTGATTGTGCAAACAAATCGTTAGCCCTGTGCCTACTGAATACAAGTCACGTTGTCAATGGGACTTTGACTGCTCTCAGAACTAGCTCATGAGTCTTCGGGCTTCTCCAGGTAAAGTCGATTGCAGCCGTTGTACCGCCCCTGTTGATGTTCACCACAATGTCCTGCCCTTCAATCATACCACCATCGTATATGGAAAGCTTCACGTTTTCGTCCTCCACACCAATGCGAATGTCCCCATACAATGGAGAAGAGGAGCGCACTGCTTCAGGAGAATAGGTCTCTCCGATGGAGTCCACCCACGTCCACTGGCACCAGTTCCACCGCAACAACATAGCAGTGCACCTTGTTCTGCATGGATGACCGTCGTAGCTGGGAAAATCGGAATCAAGGATGCGCATGAGCCACGGACTCCTCAGACCAAGATCGTCACCCCGCTCGAAGGCGTACTGGCCTGGGATATACTCAAAAGCCACCAATGTTTCCACAATCGAGCCAGTATCTTCTGTGTAATTTGTGTACCAGATAACAATGTCTCCCGATGTGGCCGAATACATTCCATAATCGATGCCTCCATAAGGGCAGTCGTCCCGGTTCCGGAAGCACGGCATCCTTGCAAAGGAGGACCTGAGGATGACTTGGATGCCGATGACAATGACCTTGCGGACAGCAACGAAGCCCTTAGATTTTGGAAATGATGCGAAGCGGAAGAGCAGTCCGGCCTCCAATAATGGAGCATCTGGGTCCCACGCACCCACCGACGGAGGTGTAACGTGTTCATGACGCCCATACCTCTTTCTCATCCACGGGGTATAGGTTGAGATATGCCACCGAAGTCCATCCCCGGATGGAAATTCGGCGCCGCATTTACATCGAAGGGGGGATGGACTTTGTCGTGTCGAGTGGCTATCGGCCCACCTGGCAGTCATTGCCCATAGTTTGCATGGCAGGGTAGGAAACTGAAACGGCTACATTCATGGAGCAGCCAATCTTCATCCGTCCAGGATCCTGTAGGGGGGAAATTTAAATGTGCCCTGGAGTGTTTGTGAGGAATTGCAGCGTTAGCTTGAACTTTTTTCAGCCACCGCGCTGCTCCTCCTCCATCCGGAAGCTGCTGTCATTGAGCGTACTCCAGTACTCCGGTACTTTTCAAGGATGCCGTGCCACCGAACTCCAGCCGACTGCCCTTATCATGGCCACGATTATGCTATGTTCAAACCAGAATCAGGAGACATCATTGTCTGGCTCTCTGTTTTCACAGACGCTGCTGGAATCAAGCAAGAGTCTTTGCGCGCAATGGAGTATTTGGAGGGCTATTACCGCTTTGAGCGAGGTGAGGGCGAGGGTCAATGCGGTCCGTGGGTCTTGAAAATTGTTGACCTCGATATACCAAGCTGGAAAGGGATGCCGGACAGATCACGCACGGCCTCGCTTTGGCGCTGGAACTGCTGCCAGTGGACCAGGGAGGACGACACCGGGGAAAACTATATAAGTGGAGATCACTCCGCTCTTCCAGTGTATGGAGACATTCGGCTGAGTTGCGAAGACGAATCGCACGAGCACATGAGGCCCACAGTGACCTTGTCAATGTATGATGGTGGTATCATTGATGGACATGACATTGTCGTCGGCTCCAGCAAGGGCAGCAGAACGACCGAATTGCAGTTTACCTCGAGGTGCCGCAACAGTAATGAGCTTGTTTTGAGGGCTATCGAAGTTCCGTCGACTTGGTGAAGCCCATGTAGAAGGAGGAAGGGCTTAGTTTTGTCTGCAGTTGGTAAATGTGAGACATCGTGTCCGATCAATAAACCCATCGTACCTCACTTCTCTGTGATTGTGTTTCATTGTGTTGAATAACTGTCGGAATTGGCCCACTGTTTACAATTTGATGTCTCATTTCTACAATGTGTCTGTCCGGATAAATATACCAGAGTAACCGGTATGAGAGTCATGTGTCATGAATATACCAGAGTAACCGGTATGAGACTCATTAGCATTGTCGTATGAAACAATGGAAGGCGGCACAACATTTCCATGTCGGTCATTGGAATGCGGCACCGCATTTCCATGTCGGACATTGGAATGCGGTGCATGTCGCGGCCCTTTGCCTTGAGGGCAGGGGGTCGGGACACATGAGGGGCTGCCCTTGTGGTGGGGGCAGCGGCAGCGATAGGTATGGGGGGCTGAAGCACCCTTGAGTGCCCAAGGCACTCAGGGAAGCGGAGGCGCTCACTAGGTGGAAGCCCCGCACACCGGGTTGCGGTGGGGGTGGCTCCACAAGGGGTGGAGGTAGCTTAGCGGGACTTAGTGGGGGTGGCATAGGACTCACCATGGGGGCGGAGACCTCGTGGTGGGAGTCGTGGGAGTTTTGGGACTCATCACGGTCCATAGGGGCCGTGGTGAGCGGGCCAAGACTCACCGCGACTCATCACCGGGAGTCGAGGGTTTTCGTGGTGGTTCGCCATAAAATGGCATGGCTGGTTGTGGAACCCCCGTGGACAGCTACAGAAGTATATATAGGGAGTAGTAACCCCGAGAACGGTGCAAGCCCGTTGGTGACCAAAAACTAGTGAGTAAGCGAGCGAGCCGGAAAGCGACCAAAGAGTGGGGAGCTGTTCCGGACTGCCATCTACCAAAGGGAATTCTCCTAGTCCCAATTAGGTGGAGGGTTTTAGAGGGAAGCGAAAGGGGACCGTTATGTCCCGGTGAGCAGCCGAAGCTCCAAGTTGGCCCGGCGGCCAGGTTGGGAGTCAGGCGCGCGCATCAAAGCGAGTAACTATGACTTGAAGGGGAGTTTACCGAAGTGAGGTGCGCGACACTTGGTATCAGAGCTTAGAGTTCAGTACACGATTGTCCTTGGGATTGGCCTCATCATGGGGTCGGGCAAGCCGAAGCGAAAGCGGAACGGCCCAAAAGATGATGATCCTGGTGAGCCCGATGGGGGCGGCGTGTCACCGAGGCGGCTGTTTGAGGAAGCGATGCATGTTTCCGAAAACGAGGCCGCCCAAGAGCGGGAGGAATCCGAGGAGTCGGAGCCCGAGGAATCCTTGAGAGCTCCGACAAACCAAGAGATGCCTCCCATGCCGGCAGCCTTTTGGGAAGGGTTGTTGGCGCAGTTTGGCGGGACGTTGAAAGACGTGTTGAAGGCGGCTAATGCCACTTCCACTAAGGCAAAGTTTAAGGTGAAGCCTAAGGAACCCGGCACCTTCGAGGGCGTCCGAAATCGGAAGGCACTCAACACCTGGCTCTTGGAGCTGGAGCAGTACTTCCGGGCGGCCAAGTTGAGTGACGAGGATCGCGTGGAAGTGGCTCCCACCTATTTGAGGGGCTATGCTCAACAATGGTGGCAGAAACGCCTTCACGACCGAGGTCCAAGTCGGAAACCTTGAACTGGAGTGGGTTCAAGGAATTGTTGAAGAGACAGTTTGTGCCCCTCAACGCGTCCTGACTTGCCCGGGACAAGATGAGGAATTTGAAGCAAACAGATGACATTTGGGGGTACGTCCAGGCTTTCAATGTGCTGTTGCTCGAAGTCGCGGACATGGCAGAACCAGAAATGGTCTTCAACTTTGTGGCGGGACTGGCCCCATGGGCCAGGCGGAAGTTGGAGGAGAAGCCACCCAAAACTTTGAACGAGGCAATTGAGAGGGCTGAATGTTTCTCGGATGTCCCTAGGGGTGAAAGACAAGGCCGTACGGAGCTGAACCACAAGAAGATTCGGCGGGAAGGTGACTCCTTCCGACCGGAAAAGAAGTGGGATAGGCCACGCGGCGATAATGGCACGTGGAAATCGAAGGGAGGGCCTTCACACGTCAAGGCGGCACCCGGTGCTCCGAAAGGAAAAGCGGGTGGAGCGGCTTATGGCGGACAGAAGGCGACCTTTGATGGAGTGTGTTTCAATTGCGGGGAGCCCGGGCACATGGCCAAGAAGTGCACGAAGCCCCGACAATTGAACATGACTCGGGCGACCACGGAGCTGTCGGAAGATACCATCAGTCGCTTGGTGGAAGCGGTGGTCGCCAGGACTTGCAAGGTAAGCAAATTTTCTTGTGAGTTGTATCAGGAAACTGGCGCCTTACGAAAAGGGAGTCAGTTATTGTTCGTGGATGGGATAATATCCGGAACTAATGTGTCGTTGTTGGTGGACACAGGAGCGTCGCACTCCTTCATGACACCGGCAACGGCACAAAAGCTGGGACTCCCGACAAGTGACGTGGGGGCCTCTATTGAGGTGCGTTCTGCCAAAGGAGAACCACAGTTGGCGACAAGGTTGGCGATAGATGTTCCTCTTCAACTGGGGAGTTGGGAGGGACGTGAGAACTTCACCATCTGCGAGATCGATGGAGTAGATCTCATTTTAGGGATGACCTTTTTGAGCAAATCCGGAGCGGTCATAGATGGCCGCAAGAGAGTAGTCACGCTGCCATGTGGGAATGGTGGCGAGGTCTTACGAGTGTCGGAAACGCCCAAATCCGTGGGAGGGCGAATAAACCTTTTGTCAGCAAGGGAGTGGGCCGTGGAGGAGGCACACGAACCCCAGTTCTTGCTTTACATTAGAGAAGTGAAGGGAGAAGGCGATGGGGAGCCGAGCCCAGATTGGATCAAGGGGATTTTGGAGAAATACCAGGATGTGATGCCGGAGGAATTACCAAGCGGCTTGCCACCGCGAAGAGGAGTTGACCACAAGATTGAGGTGATACCGGGATCGGAACCGCCTGCCAAGGCGCCCTACCGGTTGAGCCACAGAGAGTTGGTCGAGCTGAAGACTTAGCTCAAGGATCTAATGTCAAAGGGGTACATCCGGCCGAGTAAGTCACCTTACGGAGCCCCGGTGCTATTTGCAGACAAGAAGGATGGGACGCTGCGGATGTGTGTCGATTACAGGGCTCTGATAAGGTGACTATCAAAAACCGGTACCCTTTGCCAAGGATCGACGACCTCTTCGATCGGTTGGCAGGAGCAAAGTATTTCAGCCGGATCGACTTGCGCTCCGGCTACCACCAAATTCGGGTGGCGGAAGGAGATGAGGAGAAGACCGCGTGCAGGACAAGGTATGGTTCATATGAGTTCTTGGTGATGTCTTTTGGGCTCACCAATGCACCAGCGACATTTAGCACGCTGATGAACAGCCTTTTCCAGGAGTGGTTGGATGACTTTGTGATCGTGTACATCGACGACATCTTGGTGTACTCGAAAACAAAGGAGGAGCACCTGGAGCACCTCAAAAGGGTGTTCCAAAAATTGCGAGAAGGGAAGCTGTATGCCAAAGCTTCAAAGTGCAAATTCAGGGTCACAAAAGTGGAGTTCTTGGGGCATGTGATTACACAGGATGGGGTCAAAATGGATGACAGAAAGGTGAGGGCGATCTTGGACTGGGAGCCTCCGACTTCGGTCCCAGGAGTGCGATCCTTCCTAGGACTCGCCTCCTATTACCGGAAGTATGTGAGAAATTTCGCCAAGATCCCGGGGCCGCTGTCGGACCTTCTGTGTAAATCCAAAGTCTGGGTATGGAACACATTTTGTGGCCAAGCTTTTGCTGAATTGAAGCAGCGGATGACGGAAGCTCCAGTCTTGAAAATCCCGGAGTTCGATCGTCCGTTTGAGATTCATACAGATGCATCGGACTTCGCGATTGGGGGTGTACTTATGCAAGATGGACGTCCAGTGGCTTACGAAAGTAAGAAACTGAATGAAGTGGAGCGACGGTGGCCGACGCACGAAAAAGAGATGAAGGCGGTGGTGCATTGCCTTGAGCTCTGGCGCCACTATGTTGGTTCCAACCCAGTGAAGGTGTTCACGGACAATGTCACGGTGAAGTATTTTGCCACGCAGCCCAAGTTGTCCCCAAAACAACTTAGGTGGCAAGATACTTTGGCAGTGTTCGACGTGGATATCCAGTACAAACCGGGACGGGACAATGTGGTGGCCGATGCTTTAAGTAGAAAGCAACAGCTCTTGTTGGTGTACAAGGGCGAGACGGCACTCCAAAGGAAGATCCGGAAGGCTTGCCGGAAGGATGAGCTGGCGAAGTCCGTGATGCAGGACTTGAGGATGGGGGTTAAATCGCAGTTCCACTTGCAAAATGGACTGCTCCGGTATAAGCAAAAGTGTCTCTACGTGCCGAAGGGAGGGATCAGGGATAGTCTCTTGAGAGAATGCCATGATAGCCCGCTTGCGGGCCACGGTGGAGTCAAGCGCACTGCGGCACTCTTGAAGAAAGAGTATTTCTGGCCCAAACTGAGGGAGGAGGCAGAGGAGTATGTCAAGACATGCACCACATGCCAACAAAACCGGAGCGAGTACAAAAAGCAAGCGGGGCTGTTACAACCCTTGCCGATTCCAGAGGGGACTTGGGAAAGCGTCTCGATGGATTTTATGACTGCTATGCCTCTGTCAAAAGGATTCGATGCAATCATGGTGGTGGGCCATTTCATCCCCACCAAGGAGACGGCAACGGCGCAGGAGACAGGGCGACTTTACTTCGCCCACATCTTAAAGCATCATGGAGTCCCGAAGGATATTGTCTCGGACCGCGATCCAAAGTTTACGAGTAAATTCTGGAGAGCACTTTGGAGAAGATGGGGACGAGGCTGAAGATGAGCACCGCCTTCCGACCTACGACGGACGGCCAAACGGAAAGAGTGAATTCCGTAGTGAAGCAATTCTTGCGGAATTACGTGTCGGCAGACCAATCAGACTGGATGGAACACTTAGACGCGGCAGAGTTCTGTTATAATAACACAGAACACTCCGCAACGGGAGTTTCCCCTTTTGTGTTGGTCTATGGAAAAGCACCTCTGGTGCCAACAAGTTGGGCCGCCCAGGACGTTGAGGAACCGGCAGTAGCGACGGTACTGGAAGAACGCGAGCGTTTGTTGAAGCTCGCAAAATACAATATTGCCAAAGCTAGGAAACGGTATGAAAGGCAGGCAAATCGGAAGCGGAGGGAAGTGAAGTTTGAGGCAGGCACAGAGGTCTGGTTGAACATCAAGAATTTCCGACTACCTCCGGAAGTGAGTCCGAAGTTCGTGCCTCCGTATGCGGGACCCTTTCGCATTTGGAAGGTTATGAATGAGGATGTGTATGAATTGGAGTTGCCGGCAAACAGCAAGGTGCACCCAGTATTCCATGTCTCCCTTTTGAAGCCTTACTTCAAAGATGAAGCGCGTCCGAATCGGCATCAAGTGTTGCGTCCGCCACCTATGCTGTTGGATCATGAAAATGAACCTGAGTACGAGGTGGAGGCAATACTTAAGTCGAGGAGGTTCAGGAACCAAGAAACAGAGTATCTCGTCAAATGGAAGGGCTATCATCATGTGGAGGCATCTTGGGTGCGTGCCTCAGAAATGGGAAACGCATCCGAGGCGGTTGCAGCTTTCGAAGGGCGACCTCAAAAGCGGAAGAAGCGTTGATGGGGACATCAACCTTGGAGCGTGGGGGAGGAAATGCATGCTTAGCCCGGTTTAGCTAGCTCAGGAATCCTTTTGCAAAAACTTGTATTGTACAAAAATTTGTTATAAAGGAAATGGGTTCCAAATATTGTGCGTCCTATTGTGTTTGGAATGGTGATGCATGGTGTGGTTGGCTAGTGTGTAGAATGCATGCTAGCTTACAAAAGTGGGAGAGGTAAATTGGGTTAATCGTGTGTTTGCGTAGTGCCGAAATCGGGTGACTCCCATCCAAGGGGCAAGGAAACTTGCGACTTCTTTGGGAGTTCACGTGCTAGTGCGCACCTGGCGCGTGCGCGTACTATAACTGCGCTACCGAGGGGGTTGCCTTGTAGTGCGGGCTAACGCGGAAGCTACGTGCTTCCGTTCACGTACTATAATCGTGTAGCCTCGGGACGAAGTCGTAGTGCGGCTTCGGTGTGTTCCCGTACCTCAGGCCAGCATTCCAAGGCGGACCCAATTGTAGTGATTGGGGCGCACGGTTGGTTCAAGGTTATCTTCCTAGTCAAAGAGGGTTCCAGGTGAACCCTTGCTCAAGGTGATGCCAAAAGCGGCATCATGAGCGATCGCAAGCAATGTTGTTGCAGTAAGGCGATTCGATCCTCGGGGAGGATCGTTCCTTGGCCTTGAAGTAGGCCAAGAAGAGTGCACTGGGAGGAGCTGGAGAGGCTCCACCCTTGGCCGGGACTTGGAGGAAGTCGGCCGAACTAGCTAGTGGAGAGTAGAGTCAAGTGTGGGGTTTGGTTCTTTGCCATGGGATACCATGGTGCGGAAACAAACTCCTTGATGTGGGACGCCACAACTTGGATGTTCGTTTCTACAAAATGGACAAGTCGATGAGGACATCGACTCCCTGTTGGTAGGGGTGTGTGTCGCGGCCCTTTTCCTTGAGGGCAGGGGGTCGGGACACATGAGGGGCTGCCCCTGTGGTGGGGGCAGCGGCAGCGATAGGTATGGGGGGCTGAAGCACCCTTGAGTGCCCAAGGCACTCAGGGAAGCGGAGGCGCTCACTAGGTGGAAGCCCCGCACACCGGGTTGCGGTGGGGGTGGCTCCACAAGGGGTGGTGGTAGCTTAGCGGGACTTAGTGGGGGTGGCATAGGACTCACCATGGGGGCGGAGACCTCGTGGTGGGAGTCGTGGGAGTTTTGGGACTCATCACGGTCCATAGGGGCCGTGGTGAGCGGGCCAAGACTCACCGCGACTCATCACCGGGAGTCGAGGGTTTTCGTGGTGGTTCGCCATAAAATGGCATGGCTGGTTGTGGAACCCCCGCGGACAGCTACAGAAGTATATATAGGGAGTAGTAACCCCGAGAACGGTGCAAGCCCGTTGGTGACCAAAAACTAGTGAGTAAGCGAGCGAGCCGGAAAGCGACCAAAGAGTGGGGAGCTGTTCCGGACTGCCATCTACCAAAGGGAATTCTCCTAGTCCCAATTAGGTGGAGGGTTTTAGAGGGAAGCGAAAGGGGACCGTTATGTCCCGGTGAGCAGCCGAAGCTCCAAGTTGGCCTGGCGGCCAGGTTGGGAGTCAGGCGCGCGCATCAAAGCGAGTAACTATGACTTGAAGGGGAGTTTACCGAAGTGAGGTGCGCGACAGTGCATCATTTCCGTCCATGTACAAGAAATACCAACACGGGTCTATAAATTGGACAGACAACGAGGTTGGCATTGCAAATGCGGCGACGCATTTCCAACTTGGCAATGGAAACTTCTTTTTGGACAAGGGAATGCGGTGCCGTATTTCCGTCCAACACTTCGAAAAGTGTGACATTTCCGACCAGCGCGATGGAATGCGTTGCCGCATTTCCGTGAGAGGGTCTGCAAATGGACAAATTGCGATGTCCGTTCTGGAAATGCGGCGCCGCATTTCCATGTCCGTCATCGACTTTTTTTTGACAATGGAATGCGGTGCCAATTTTTGCTGATGGGCCTACAGTTCGAACAACGACCATCCTCAATATAGAAATGCGGCACCGCATTTCCAATTCCGCCATTTCGACCTCCTTGTTCGACCTCCTTGTTCGACCTCTGTAAGCGTGGTGGCATCCATGAAATGAGCGGGGGAGAGGCCAAAACTGGCGTGTGGACAAAGGAAATTTTGGAAATGCGGCACCGCATTTCCAATCGGCCGATTACTTTTTACTATGCCAACAATGAAATGGAAAATTTAGTCCCTCCCCTGTTTTGGAAATGCGGTGCCGCATTTCCAAAAGAGGTTTTTAGAGTTGCCAAAATTTTGGTCGTACATGGAAATGCGGTGCCCCATTTCTGATTTTGGGAGCGTCGTGGTTTGGGCGATTGTGTGGCTGGAATGCACACTGGAGAGGGGTCACGAATGTCGGGGAGAATTTCCTTTATATACTCTGGAAGAGAATTTACATTTACAGAGACTTCATTAAAATTCTATTAATCTTGAAAATCATCCGAATCCTCATCCTGTTCTAGACTGTCCTGCTCCGCCTCCATTCCCTCATTGCCTTTCTCATCTCCAGCGGACTGCTCGTTGGCCAGGCTTTCGAAAATCCCATCTTCCCCTTGCGGAACTGTCCATCTCACCTCCGTTGGGTCGTCTTCCTCCCTGTCTGCGTCGCTCTCATCCGCTGAATCACATATGTACTTTCGTACCCGTCTACCTGTCTGAGCTGCTGCCAACTCTTTCCTTATCCTTGTGTCCTCCCTAGCCCTCTCCAAAATCTGCTCTACTTTACTGGGATTCTCACTTCTTCTAATCGCTGTATTTGCGAGTTTAGCTGCATAACTAGGAAGGGAGTAGTCCCTCACCGGGCTCGTCATGAAGTCGGCCCTCGCAAAGAACGAGACATTCTTCCTGGCAGGAAGTGTAGGCCCTACATGTTTCGACCCGGACCCTGCAATCCTGCACATGACAATCATCAACGAGACTAATGAGAACCACAGTCCGGAAATTCGTTTGACAAAAATGACCCAGAAGGCTTTGCAAACTTACAATGTTTGCACTCACTCGTATTCCGGGTTCTCCTCCGCATCAATGTCCACTGTGTCTTCCTCGGACTCCGACGAATCCGAGGAGACTTCCGCTCTTTTGGGAGCCTTAACATTCCGTTGCAGCCCTTCCAGATGGGATCCCCACACGGATGAGTCCTCCTCGTAGGCAAAGAGGTGCCGGTCGGAAAACCGCCCAGCCCACATTGAGGCACCTGTTACAATGCCATCCACACATTACAACATGGCGCTTCAGATGTTGCGAACTACATCCTAACGAGAATTTGCAGAACAACATAGAACAAGATTCTGCATACCTGTCCCACAGATGAGGTCCAGCACTGTGCCCTCCACGTCTGTGCATGTCTCCATAATTGTCTGAATGAAGGCAGGGCTTCGAGTCCGTGAGTACCGCAGGGGTTCCGTTGAAGTGAGGCTATGAGGGAGAAGTTCTTTGGGAACGTTGTTGAACAGAACGTCGTAATCGAGGGTCGCAGTTCGGGTCAACCTTTCCTCCCTCCTTCCGGAAAGCAAAGGTGGAGTTCTCCTTCACAAAGCAGTATGCATCGAACTGCTTCGTCTGCATACACAGGGGGGAATGATTAGAAACCGAATGCGACACCGCATTTGAAAACACCCAAGCAAATGAATGGACGAGTGCCAGTGTCGTAATTACCTTCTTCCCTTCCGACCGAAGGCCCAGTGTGTTGATGCACGTCCACTTCTTTTTCAGAATCGGGACGGCGCTCTTGCGGGTCCACTTCGCAATTCCTGTCTGAGTGTTTTTTCCTCTGCTCGCCAGGACAACCACACAGCCTCTGTCGTCCAACACCATGCGGGCAAGCCCGAATCCTTTCTTCCAAAAGTCCTCCGAGTACCTGTTCCGAGACCATATTCTGAAATCCTGGGGTGTCAGAAGGCTCTTCGGCAGTCGCCTTCTTCAGTGCTCTGCCCTTCAGACCCTCCATGGTCTTCATGTATGCCAACTTGGCTGCCCGTCCATCCAAAGCCGCCAAGAAACTCTCATTTATACACTGGACTACTGTTTCGGGAGCCACTTTCGGCCTCTTCATTTCCACCGGCTCGAAAGGGTGCCCCCCTGGGGGGTTGAAGAGTGCCTTCTTTGCCGAGCCAGTTCTCGTGCCTCTCATGACAACGGTGGGCACAGGGGAGGCAGCCTGCGTTTGGGGGGGTGGGCTGGTTGCAAAGTCTCCATCGGAGTCCTCTTCGTCACCCTCTTCCTGAACAGGCTGTTTCTGCTTCTTTGTTTTGGCGGGTGTCACAACAGCTGCTCCTTGCTGGCGAGTCCTCTTCTTCGACCCCTTCTGTTGGGCCTGCACAGCTGCATCCACCGTCTTTTGTGCCATCTCAGCTGCCTTTCTGGATTCTTCCAGAGCAGCAGATTCCTTTTCCGACTTTAGCCCAGCAGGTACACGTCTTTCCTTTCTCTTCTCTTCTGCCAAGGCGTGCAGATCTTTCTCAGACTCGTCAACAATACCGCCAGACATATCCAGGTACCAGGGGCATCCAACAAGAGCGCGGCATGCCATTGTTTCTGCATCTCGGGTGTGTAGACACAGCTTGGGCCCGCCACGGTCCAAGCCATGAAGAACGGGGGCTCTTGAGCCAGGGCCCCTGTCTGAAGGAGCACGTATTTCATATACCTGCAAGGCAGTCAACATGCGTGAGCATAAGATTGGACGAACCTACTCGCAGAGTGCCAACGAAAAAATAAAATGCGAATGCGGTGCCGCATTTCCGAGACAAACCTCGTAACCAGGCTTCGCATACAAGGGCAGCTGTGCTTCACCTGTAAACAATTCGCATTGCAGCTTTTCCCGCTCTCTCCTGATGTGTAAACTCCACGCTCCTTCTTGCTGTCTGTAGCTCTCTGGCGAAGAGGTTGTCCTTGTACGCACATCTGAAACGTGTCACGTAGTCTTCCAATGTCTGTGTTCCATCCCATTTGACGTACAAGCCGAACGAATTTGTGTGCATTATGACTTGCTCCTTCGTATTCGACATTACCTGCGATTCCCAAAGATGACATTGATGACATTGATGACATTGAAGATGACATTGCCATCGACTTCGGGAGGCAGAAAAGTTACCTTTCTGACTGGGAATTTGGCATAGTCGAGAGCAGCCAGCTCGGAGCGAGAACCATCGAGGTGATGTTGTCGTAGGAGCTGCACAATGGACCGGGTTGGAGTTATGCTCGAGGGCACATGCGTAGCACCTACAGAGACGTCCATGCCGGATTTGAACGACCGTGTGGAGGACATGGGTACCTCAATGCAATCATCTTCCTCGTCGGAAATGTTGAATACGTCCACACGAGAAGCTATGGAGGGTCTTGACGGTCCAGGTCGGGAATGATTATCGTTGCAAACCTCTCTGTTGGCAGTGGCCGCCTCTCGGTTTCCGGACTCCTTTGTGGATGGTGTGGGCAGCGACTGATTCGGAAAGGGAATGGGCATTCCCACAGCTCGGTAAAGGATGGTGTCTGACGGGGGAACGTGCCATTCGATTCGCAACCTCCGTCGTTACCTAGCACGACAATGGTCTCGTCAAACCTGTCCAGGAACATCCTTCCTTTCTTCTTCCAAATAAACTGTGCCCGGTTTGAGCTTGAATTTGGAACAAAGGTAAGTTTCAGTCACTCTGCAAAAGTCCTCCCTCGTTTGGGATCCAGGCTCTCCCAAGTTGCGGAGGACAACAAACTATAGCGTAGGAATTCGGAGCCATCGAACACCGCACGGAGTTGGCAAGTGCGAGGTTCAGTATAGCGACAGACCAAGGCTCACAGGCACCATCTAAGTGGATCTGCGGAGTCCATCGACGATTGGAAGTCGCACATTGAAGTGGAAAGTATTGTTTCAAGCTACATGCATGAAGGTGGGAGGTTTGATTCCATAGCCAGTGAGTAGGACAATGATGGCCGATTCGGCGACGAAATAACATCTCCTGACAGTTTCTCCTGAGGGTGGATCCAGTAGTATTCTCGGTGCAGACAGGAACGTTCGCACTGACAAGTGCCAGGACTGCTGGTTTAAAACGGTCAGACAACCAAGTTGTGCTCATCAAGACTGGCCGCAATTGTGTTGTTTCGGAACAATGCAAACCATTGAGGTTCCAGATTTCCGTCACGAGTGATTCTGTCGATTGCTGTGGACGGAAATACGGCGCCGCATTTCCGTATTGCATCTTGGTCATGCAACAGAGCGACGGAAATGCGGCACCGAGTTTCCGTCCGGGGGAAACCTTTATACTCTCCAGAACGGAAATGCGGTAACGCATTTCCATCCAGCAAGCACGGTATGTGAAGGTGGAACGGAAATGCTGTACCGCATTTCCGTTCTGATTGAGATTTATGAACAACGGGAACACAAATGCGGCACCGCATTCCGTCCGGTCGCACTTTTCGACATTCCAGAACGGGAATGCGGCGCCGCATTTCCATTTTGTATCTGATGCATGGAGCTGAGGGATAGAAATGCTGCAGCACATTTCCGTCATTCAACAAGCACGGTATGTGAAGGTGGAACGGAAATGCGGTACCGCATTTCCGTTCTGATTGAGAATTATGAACAACGGGAACAGAAATGCGGCACCGCATTCCGTCAAAGTCGCACTTTTCGACATTCCATAAAGGAAATGCGGCGCCGCATTTCCATTTTGTATCTGATGCCTGGAGCCGAGTAAGATTCCGACAGCTTCATACAGCGCAATCCGACCGGTTGAGACATTCACACTATCCAGAACGGAAATGCGGCACCGCATTTCCGTTCTGACTGAAAATCGTGAACTATCTGAACTGAAATGCGGCACCGTATTTCCATCCGAGTCGCACCTACCATCATTCCAGAACGGAAATGCGGCACCGCATTTCCGTTATGACTGAAAATCGTGAACCATCGGAACTGAAATGCGGCAGCGCATTTGCATCCGAGTCGCACCTCCCAACATTCCAGAACGGAATGTATTAGATTTAAAAGGAAATGCGGCACCGCATTTCCGTTCTGATGAAATATCCTGAAACACTCGGAATTGAAATGCGGGTAACCCGCATTTCCGTCGGAGTCCCACCATCCGACATTCCAAAACGGAAATGCGGCACCGCATTTCCGTTTTGTATGTGAGGAATGGAGCTGTGAACGAAAATGCGGGAAGGCATTTCCGCCAGCGTCCGACGTTAATACTCTACAGAACGGAAATGCGGTACCGCATTTCCATTCTGACTGAAAATCGTGCGCAACGGGTACAGAAATGCGGCACCGCATTTCCGTTCGAGTCGCACCTTCCGACATTCTCGAACGGAAATGCGGCGCCGCATTTCCGTTTTGTATATTCGGCCTGGAGCTGTGCTACGGAAATGTGTTGCCCGCATTTCCATCCATGTGAGACCTTCAACCTTTCCAGACCGGAAATGCGAAAACACCGCGGATGTCCGTCCAGGTGAGACCTCGATATTTCCCGAACGGAATGTGGCACGCATTTCCATCTCAACTAACGTATGTGAGTGGAACGGAAATGCGGCGGCCGCATTTCCTTCTGAATCTCATACATGGAGCTGTGTGGGACGGAAAAAATGCGGCACCGTATTTCCGTTCAACAACAAGGATGTGAAGGTGGAACGGAAATGCGGTTGCCGCATTTTCTTCCAACAAGTACGGAATGTGTGTAGCTTCGTGATGGTACTTAACGGAAATGCGGCGCCGCATTCGCATTCTCGCTCCAACTCATCAGACGTGGACGGAAATGCCTTGAAATGTGAACACGTGGAGCAACGGAATTGCTGCACATGTCGGCACTCTATCTGACTGAAGGGGCATGAGGCGGCGCGGCTGACCGTTGGATAAGTGATGTTTGATTTTCGGACGGCGGGCGTACCTCAACGATTCGAATTCGTAATGACGCAAAACTCCACGAGGAGACACTTTCGTCCAAACCCTTCGAACCAAAGTGGTGCATCACCGCCGTTTCATCTACTTTTGTCTGTCTACTCAGTCACCCCTCTCGCGCCCTTTCCATCTGCACTCTTGCCCTTTTCCCTCTCTCTGTTTTCTTATGCTCGAACCTGAGGAGGGGGGGGGGGAGTTCGTGCACCAGACAGGAGACCTCGTCGCAAGCTCCGGAACTTATACTTCGGCGGAGGCCAATGCCGAAGGGGAGGAAGCAGATGCGTCTACAGGAGGAGATTGCCATCTCCTCATCGAGCAGCAGGCACTCAGGCAAACCCAGCACCAGTGAGAGCTCCATGCGATGGGCTGCGCGCAGCTGATCGAGCACCGAACCCCCCATTTTGCTTCTGTAATTCTTAGACTGAATGCTAGGAGATTGAATGCAGAACATGTTTGCAGCCTAACAGGCAAGGTGGACGTGCTGGAGGTGGATCGCAGGAAATCCGAAGAGCCGCAGGAAGAGTCCGAGGAGGCTAGCTTGCAGCACGTACACCCACCCGATCACCGAGCGCGGGTATACTGACTTTTTGGGCCTAGCCTCTGCGATTCAAAGACGCGGGTCTCGAAGGGCAAGTTCAAAAGTCTCAGAGATCGACTCGCGTTCTTCGATCATGGAGGAATCGCCAGCAGGGGTCGGGGCCCTTCTCCAGCAAAGTCGAAGAAGAAGAAAGAAGCAGCCCGTCCCTCTACTGGCTTCTGAACCGGCTCGGCCGATTCACCCACCCCAACGCGAATGAAGCAGCAGGGGTAGAAGACAGATTTATGCAGCAGACACCTTCACCTGCAAGATGAGGAAGCAGAAGGCAATCAGGGCGAAGGTCCCGAAACAATCTCCCGCAAAACCGCTTCCACGAGCTGAGCTCAGTCCTGGAGGGATTTTCCCGCGGCAGATGTTGGGGCCGACTCCTCTGCTGAACGCCCCCCGAAGGCAATGGATCGACCGTGATCTAGATTTGGCGTACCGGAGGAGGGTGCGGGGATGCCGCTGAACGTTCGAGGCAGACCTCACCACCGATGAGCTAGCAGGACCGGAGGAGGCCTCTGCAGTGGCAGAGTGCCCCGACAACAGGCCCCAGAGGTGCAGCCCAGTTGAGGATGCTCCACCTGCTCAGCCACTACCGGCACCTACAGACATGTCTCCGGAGGATTTCAAAAGTGCAGCGGAATAAAATGTTGGAGGAGACACACAGTAGCATTGGAGAGTTCTGGGCAGCAGGGTTATTCCAGCGGACTCTTCGAATCCCAATCTTGTCGCATGGTCTCCCTTCCCATCGTCAGGCAGGCCCTTCCCGGAGATGTGGATAAGCTCAAGTTCGCATTTCGAGCAGGAGGTACCGTCTGGGATCGGCAGCGTTTTACGTTTCCATAGAGAATGAGGACGGCGACCCCGTGGACCCACTGCCGATGAATTGTCAACGTGGGTACCACTGGCACACTCGCAACCACGAATTCGAGCGGGGCGACGCTGAAGGGTGATACCGACTTCGGCCATATGTCGGGAAAAATGTTCTTTGTGTGGACGGGAATCACCGATTCTCGCCTGGTGGGCCTGGTGGGAGTACATTCAAGCAGAGAACCATGCCAAGCACATTGGCTGGGCATTAAATGGTGGAGTGTTGTCATCCTCAAGGTGAAGGCGGCAGACTCCTCCTCCTCAAGAATGCCATGGCGGACCTCAACTCGTAAAGGATACTCTACCCTCCCTAGCACATTCGAAATCCCGGTCCGAATTTCGGTTCCATTTGGTTTGATTTCTCGTCTTCCGGTGTACTGAACTGTGAGAGTGTGCCTTGCAGGGTCACTGAGAATGCGTAGTGCATACCCACATGGCACATAGTGCTGTACAGGGTGAGGCAAGAAAA